>JAMKYM010000089.1:0-59997 GCA_026541065.1 Canavalia ensiformis
GTTTTTAGTAAAATGAATTTATTTTAAAACTAAAAATAATAAGTATTTCATAAAATGAATACTTTGTCAATACAAATTAATTGGATTGAGCTTATATAAATTATAAAAAAATTTGTGTAAAGTTTTTTAATTGAGAAGGATATACAATCTTAATTTTTTATATAAATTAATATTTTTATATAAAATAAAAAAGAAAAAAAATCAAATACTGCTTCAGTAAATTTTAGGAGATATCGATATAATTCTCTCAAATAAATATGTATCAAATGATTAATCATTGAGGATGACTTGCAAGTATATAAATTTAATCTTGAGTTTGAAATATGCTTCTCTTTTGGACTTATTTGGAACCGTGCTAATTTTCAAAATTCTTTGTTCAAGTATTATTTTAAGATGATGTTTATTATTATCCTGAATTTAACCTTGTATTATTTTGAAAGCCTCTTAAATTTTGATCCGATTACATTTAAAAATAAATAAAAATATCATTAATTTAAAAAATAAAAATGAATGTGTAGATATTTAAAATATTTTTCATTTTTAAACAATTAAAATAATCAATTATTTATCTGAATCAAATTAATATTTTTTTTATCGTCTTTAAAAATTGACTTATGAATCAAATTTTTGTAAATTTAAACTTAACTATATATTCCATATAATAATGATAAAAATAATAACAAATCTGCATAGAGGAAAGTAACTTTGGAGGAAAATATATATTATTTCTATTTTTAAGATAAAAAGTCAAAAACTTTAATTTTGAAGACTAAATTTTATTAAGCGATTTAAGCGATTAATAATTTTTAAATTTTAAAAAAATAATGAAAAATTCTTGTCTGGAAGGAGGAAAAAATGTATTTAGAAAAATGATTATTTTTATGGTTATTTGAAGAAAAGATGTAAAAATTATTATTGAATTCTTTATTTGCATTAACTAGTAAAAAGTTAACTTATGATTTTTATTATCTTTTATAAGAGTTTATTTACAGATAAAGTAAATTTTCCAATATCTACAAACTTAAAATTATCAGTTTATTTTTGGATGTCAATTTTTTTATTTATCTTTAATCGAATTTCAATAATTTTAAATGATAAAACTTAACTACTATAAATAATTGACCATATTTTTATCATAAAATTTGTAGCTTTTTCTCTTAAATTCCAAATAAAAAGTTTGCAAAATTCATTTACTAGATTTGATTAATCATTAAAGTAATACTAATTTACTTTAATTAATCATTTCTCTTAGAGATATGAAAGAGCAACTTGATCTCTAAGATTGAGATACCATACCTTATATCATAGAGGTACTTTTAAAAAATGTTTAATGATGAGACTTACTTGTTTGATATGTCAATATGAAAGAATGCTTTCAGTAATTACTTTATGAAAATCTAGAAAGCTAATGTTTCGTTCTCTTGTATAATTCAAAAAGCCTATCTTTTACTGTTGCGCAATGTGGTAGCTACTTCTGTAATTCGCTTCTGATTTTTGTATGCGTTATCTCAAAGAAACTTTTTGAATAATGTTTCCATAATAACTATCTGTGAGAAGTCAATAGTATCTTTTATGATTTTAATTCCTCGCGCTCAAATTGATGTGAACGTGGGCCAATATTAAAAAGTGGCTTCATTTTAAAGATGATAGCATACTCAAGTAATATAATTTAGGATGTTATTAAAGTACAATTTTAAAAAAATTCCATTGATTTAAATTTAGCCTCATATATTACCATCATTTATCATGTTCTTATATTAAGGGGAGTTCCAATTAATAAAATTTTTAGTAATTTTTCACCTAAAAATTAATAATTAGGTTTTAAAGATTTCGTAATAATTCAAAAAAAATTATTTTTAAAATGTTGTGTTTTATGAAAATTTAAAAGATAAATTTGGTCGTGTCTTTGTTAAAATTTGAATCCTTCACATTATATTTTAAATTAGATTTTATATATACTAATAAATCCAATTAAGTTTTGGAATATAATAGAATTTAAGATTGAATGTAAACATAGTTTTATGAATAATAATAATATTTTTTTTAGAGTTTTCATCTTCTTATAAATTGATTTATTTGGTTGTTGTAAAAAAAACTATCTTTTATAATTATTCTTTCAGCAAAACAGATAAATATTCCTCTTTTTAATACTTTTTAACAAGTCGCAACCATAGTTTATGTCGGGGTTCATTTTATTCTATTTTACGATTGTAAACACTCCAATTATGTTCGAGACCCCCAATCATTAAAATTAACCAAAAGTTAAGTTAATAAAAATTTTGAAAAGATGAAAAAACGAGAAAATACGAAATACGAGAAAGAAAAAAATAAAAAATAATAAAAATAATAAAAATAAAGGGAAATTAAAAAATAAGTAAAAAATGATAAATAAATGGAAAAAATAAAAATAAAAAACGAAAAAAAAATGAAAATGAAAAAGAAAAAATTTGAAAAATCAAAAAGGGAACAAAATTTTTGAAATCAAAGGGGTTGGCTTTTGGCTCCTAGAAAGGGGTGGGCTTTTTGGCCTTTGAAAGAACTTGGCCATTGATAGAAGAGAGGGGAGGCTGGCTTTTCTCTTTAGAAGAGCACCTTTGCCAAGAAGGATGTGTCTATATATATCTACAAACAAGAAAAAAGGGTTTCTCATTTTTGAAAATTCTTGAGAGGAGAACTTGGGAGTCTTAGAAGGGGGATTTTGGAACCTTTGAGGAGGACCTAGGAGACTCTCTGGCCTTCAATTCAGCCCTTGACCTCCATAGAATCAGTTCTTCATCACACCTTCCAATGAGGTTAGGTCCCAATTTTATCCTAAGTTTCTTGTTCTTCCTCGGATTTAGAGTTCATTCTTGTGTCTGTTTTCGTTTTAATTTTTGACTCGGTCAATGATCTCCGATTTTGTGATTGTTGTTTCGTTTCCTTTGTATTTCTCCTAGTTTTTGGAATGATATTATTTGTCCAATTTGGATCTGAAATGAAATTTTTATCACTTGATTACCAAGCATGTTCATCTTGGTGTAGCGAATTGACCTAGCTTGTTTGATTTGTGCATATCTTCCTCACATTTGATTGGATTGATGTCAAACTTGTTTTTGTTTCATTCTTATGATCCATATATTTCAATTTATCGGTTTTATTTTTCAGATATATCAAAAATATTTTCTAAAAATTCTGAGATTCGAATTCAAATTTTGTAAAAACTTCACGTTCTTGAGGTTCATTTTCTTGTCTGTTTTTCGTTTTAATATTTAATTGGTCAAATGATCTCCGATTTTGGTGAATTTTGTTGCTTTTTCTTCTTATTTCTCTCTAGTTTCTGGAATGATATTATTTGTTCAATTTATATCTGAAATGAAATTTTTATCACTTGATTATGTAAGCATGTTCATCTTTAGTGTTGAATTGACCTAGCTTGTTTTGATTTAGTATATCCTGCTCATTTCTGATTGGATTGATGTCAACTTGTTTTGTTTGATTCCTATGATCCATATCTTTCAATTGATCAGTTTTTATTTTTCAGATCTACCAAAAATATTTTCTAAAAATTCTGAATTTGAATTCAAATTTTGCGTAAAAACTTGTGTGTTCTTGAGGTTAATTTTCATCTCTGTTTTTCATTTTTTGTTTTTAATCAATCAAATGATCTCCGATTTTGAGATGATTTTTATTGTATTTTCTTTGTATTTCTCTCTAGTTTCCAGAATGATATTATTTATCTAATTTGGATTTGAAATGAAATTTATCACTTGATTACTGAAGCATGTTCGCAATTCCTTTCCTTAACTTCAAATCAAGTCAAGTCTATGTTAAATCCAAGCCCAATTCAAGCCTAAATTCTTTTGAATCTCGTAATCCCAATTTCAACCTTCCTTTGGGTTGAAGCCCACTCTTTTTCTTTAATTCCAAATCATTTCTTTAAAGTTGAATTTTGTAATTTGGGTCAAACCCTAATTCTTTCTTTAATCGATTCTTTGGTCGTTCGAATCTTTTCCTTTCTTGAAATCAAATTCAATTTTGGATAATGGGTCCACTCCAAAGCTCTTCTTTTTCACTTAAACTCAATTATTTTCTTCCATTTTCTTTTAATTTGTCAAGCCCAATTTTGGTTCTGTAACTATTAAATTAAATCCAATCGTTTTTTGAAACATTATCTTCACTAACTCTGTAAAAACATCATTTTCTTTAAAACATCTCATTTAATTTTCTAAAATGTGTGCAATCGATTTTACCGACGAACTTTGATCTTTCTGGCGTTGTCGTGTTTTTAATTTGTGCAGATTCAAATCTGTTTCAGTTCCATTTGAATTTTAAAGCATATAATTTAGAAAATCATTGTCTAACAACTACTAAAAAAATGTCTATTTCAAAATATCATTTTAATTTTCTAAAATGTGTGCAAAGCGGATTTTAACGAACAGGCAACCTTCTCTTCATTGCTTACGATTAATTGAATCTGCCAAAGTCAAATGCGACTACGGCGATTTGAATTTTGCAAGCATGCAATTTTAGAAAATCACCATTCACTAACTCCACCAAAAATGTCTATTTCAAATATAATTTTATTTTTCTAAAATGTGTGCAATCGGATTTTTAACACGAACAGGCGACCTTCTCTGCCATTGCAGTGTTTACTTAAATTGCAGATTCAAATAAACTGGGCTTTGATTTGGATTTTTGCAAGCATAAATTTTAGAAAATCTCTATTTACTAACTCAAGAGAAAACGTCTATTTCAAATATCTATTTTAAATCTCAAAGATTCGGATAATGATTCTAATGCGAACAAGTGACCTTCTCTCTGTTCGGCGTTATAGTTCAAACTCCCTCGTACCTCGACGGTTTGGGTTATTTGCGCCAATTTTAGTACATTCAAAAATCAATCTCCTCAAATCCATACTCACTTTCAAAGATCAAGTACTCTTAAAACAGAACCATTAAGCTTGAATTTCCATTTCATTGGGAATACGTAGTGTCAGGATCAAGTCATCAAACTTAACCTCTATCAACCTATTTATTTTCAAATTAATTAAGGGATCAACTATTTTCAAATAATCACACTTTCCCGGTTTACGGTACTGTTCCTTGAAACAGCAGTGGGT
Source organism: Canavalia ensiformis (assembly GCA_026541065.1). Taxonomy (NCBI): domain Eukaryota; kingdom Viridiplantae; phylum Streptophyta; class Magnoliopsida; order Fabales; family Fabaceae; genus Canavalia; species Canavalia ensiformis. The sequence goes on from JAMKYM010000089.1 coordinate 5,099, forward strand.
GCCTAACACCTTCCCACTCAGAATCACGACTCTAACTTTCGAATCTCATCCATTGAGTCAGGGTTTTCCAAATCTTTTCCCTTAAACAAAAATTTGGTGTGACTCTAAATCCATAAAATCAAATCAATTATTTTCAAACATTTAGCGAAGTTGTCGTTCTTAAATCCGTACGTTCTAAGTAAAGGATTTTCTTTACCAGTTCCAAAAAATTAACATTTCTCTAATAATTTCTAACTCATTTTCATGAGGGATGAATCACATAGTTAGCATAAAAGGTCTGGCTCTTGGAATCAGGTGTCTTATATCTCTTATTTCATTATATTCTTATCTTTCTTTATTTACATGTGTTCTTTTTATTCTCATTTTCCTTTTATTTATCATTTTTTTTAATTGTCCATTAGATGTTTTATAAATTCTTTCTTAAATTTTTTTATATATCTATATCTTTTACAAAATTGAAGTATTGCTTACTATGTATTCAATACATCAGTGAAACACAAAAAATGTATTAATGATAGACTTAAATTGAAAAAATGCTGACTAAAATTCAGTTAAATAAAAGTTAAAGGCAATATAATATAAAAAAATTGACTTTCGTCTAATACTCCTTATTTTGTCCATCTTATAAATCTTTGATTTTTTCGTTATGAAAAATTAACTTGTGAAGTTTTTAGTTTAAGGACTTAAAAGGATAATTGAAGGGTAAAAAATAAGAGTCAATGAGGATATTATAGAAAAAGTCAATTTGAGCATAAACATGAATCAAAAGATCAATATGGAGGTAAACAAATACTACGGAAGTGATTAGTGAGACTTTATTAAATTTATTTATTTATTTTTTGTTTAATTTGTATCATTGCCGATATGAGTGGTGAACCATATCAAAATGAAATAGATATGAAGATATTCATAAAATCTATTTAAGATCAATTTCAAATGTTGACTAGGAGGTTGAATGGTATAAAGGATCGTCCCAATAGTAGGTCTTGAGCTTCTCATCGAAATAGTCCCAAAGACTACCTCACCTTGATGAAGAAATAGATAGGAGAAAGAACTTAGAATCAAAATGTGCAGGCTTTTAGAGAAGAAAAGCAGCATCAAGAAGGAAATGATGACAACTTAGGAAGTATTAAACAATTCATTCCATCATTCCAAAGAAAGAATGAGATCAAAACTTATCTTGAGTAAGAGAAAAATGTAAACCATACATTCGATTGTTACAATTTATTTAGAAGGGAAAAAGGTATAGTTGACCACTATATCTTTCAGCCACTATGTTAATATTTGGTGGGATCAATTTATATTTACTAGAAAGATGTATGAAAAGAGATCTATCTGAACGTAGAAAGAGATGAAAGTACCATAAAAAGATGATTTGTGTCAAGTCACTACCATGGGGAGTTATATCCAAAACTGTAAGGTCTTACTCATGGTGCCATAAATGTTGAAGATTATGATAAAGAGATAGAAATTTTCATAATAAGAGCTAATGTTAAAGAAGACGAATAAGAAACTTGTGAGGGTTAAAAAGAGAGATAACTGATGTGATGTGGTAGAGCACTAACAAATATGCTTTTAACTCATTATAGAAGTCTAATTAATCCAACAATAAGTAAGTTTCTAAATCAAAGGAGGAATTTAAGAAAAATTCAACAGTATCTATTTGTTGCTTTAAGTATCAAAGTATTGGATACATTTCTTTTCAACGCTCAAATCAAAGGACCATGATCATTCTTCAAAACAACGAAGTAAAGAGTGTGAACTCAAAATAAGAAGAGATACTCGAGTTGGAGGACTGTGGTGATGTTGATATAGTATAACCTATGTATGGAAATGTCTTGGTCACAAAATGTGATTTGAACATCCAACCAAAGGATGATGAAGATTTAAAGCAAAGAGAGCACATCTTTTACACTTGTTACAACAAGATATCTAGTATAATTATAAATAGTGATAGTTACACCAATGTTGTAGTACCTTGTTAGTAGATAAACTAAACTTACCTATTAAGAAACATCTTAATCCTTATAGACTACAAAGGATAAATGATTATGCAAATTAATAAGCAAGTATAAGGATATTGTGCTAGAGGATGTTATCCCATGCATGTGGATCACTAATTATTAGGGGTCATTGATAATATGATAGGATAGTTTATACATGATGAGTTTAAAAATAAGTATTTTATTGTAATAGATAATTGAACAATTGTATTAATCTCATTAAAATTTATTTGACCTTATTATGATCAAATGAAAATTTAAAAAATATAAAATAAGAAAAAAATAATTAAAGAAAAAAAATAGAATAAAGAAAAGTAAAAAATAAAAATAAAAAAAATTATAAAATAAAGAAAAAGAAGAAAATCGTGTGTATTTACTAGGGGAAATCAAAATTGTATTAAGAACAGATAAGCAAGTATTTGTACAATTCTTCATTTTTTAATGTGATTAAATTTTTATTATAAGAAGAAATGGACACACCAATGGCCTACCATCAAACACTTAATTGAATTAATTGTGATGAAAGTTTTGATATCTATATCATCTTTTATATTGTGAGCGAGTTTTATTATCTATCATCTTTTATACGTAAGGTCGCAAGTGATTATCAAAGGGCGGCACTAACTACGTTAAAAATTTTGGAAAATGAATTTTGATGATGAGATCATAACGTACAATTTTTTTAAGGGAAAAAATTTGGAAAAACCCAACTTGAGAGATGAGATTCTAAGTTAGGAGCTGTTCTGATGGGGAAGTAGTGTAGGCACCCCCTCAACCCCACGTTAAACAGTACCTTCTTTAAACCGTGTGTGATTAAAAATTGTTTGATCCTTGTTGAACGTGAAAATAAATAGCTTGATGGAGGTGTTAGCCTGACAGATTTGATCCTCACGTATTATTCGAGTGCAATGGAAACTAAGGCTTCATTAGTTAGATGTGAAGGCTTGACCTTCAAAAATGCTAAAGGTGTTGAAACACAGCTGAAGGCTTGACTTCAAATACTTTGAAAAGATTATTTTAAAGTTATATTATTTTTTGAAAATGTTTGAATTTTGCTATTGAAAAATTTTAGTTTTAGGAGGGTCTTTGGCCCACTCTGCACAAGATCCCGAGGCGGCTAAAGAGCGGCACAGAATCTATCTGACACTAACGTTGAGCAGCCAGATGTAGCCGGTTCCAGATTTGAGCCCATTGCGTAGTACAGCATCCCAAATATCGAGAAAAGATATATATTTATATTTTTATTTGAAAAAGGACCTCAGAACCCACTCTTTATAAGGCACAGGCGGCTAAGGCAGCACAAGACCTACTTGAACTACTAAGCGAGCAATGATGGCATGATTCTGATATTTAGTGAACTCGAATCATAAAATACTTGAAAGGATTTTTAAATTTTCGAAAAAGAAACATTTTTAGAAGGCATCAATCTTTAAATTAAAGAAAATTAGATTTTGAGGCAATTGGGGGTTTAATGTAAATTTTAAAAACAGCTACGGGATTTTTATAATTTATGAATTTTAGATTGAAAACTTTATAATTTCTGACATTTCTTTAATTTTTCGAATTTCTATATTTTTGTTTTATTTTCTGAAATTTTTATTAATTTTCCATTTTTGTGATTTTTAGTTTTATTTTTCTAGGATTTTTTCTAAACTTTCTAAAAATTTTATTAGTATTGATTGTGAATTTTAGAAAAGGGAAGGTAATAAGCAATTTGGGAGAGTGAGGCGAAGAGGTAATTTCTAGAAGGGATGAGGGGATTTTTGGTAATCTAGGAGAAGTGGGGGCAAAAGAGTAATTTACTGTGAGGATAGTAGTTGCATTTTATGGAATGACGGGGGTATTATGGTCATTTGGCCAACTGGTTTAAATAGATGAAAATGGGAATGGCCTCTGCCTGATTAAGCGTGGAGCTGAGGACGTACTAAGGCGCTCAAACCACTGGGCTTGCGTCCATTTGGGAATAGGGTGCCCAAATTTGAATTTTCAGACACTTGCTTCCGACTTGTGAAACTGTGCTGAAAGTAGTGAAGACGTTTCCCCTGCATTACCAGATGGCTTAAGGTCTTAGAAAGTAGGCAGGCCTGAGGGGATTACCAGCTTTTCTTGTCTCTCGTATGCGGTGAATGTATCCATCCAACCTCAGCCATAGCAAAAGGCTTTTGCTAAGTACAGAATTTCTTGACAAGCTCCATCTTCCTGATATTGTCATAAAATACTTCAACATACCCCCAAAGTCTTTCCACATGTCAAATGTTCCTAGGAGTCAAACCCTCCCAAAATTTTGCAAGTATAATAGGGTGTGCCAGATATCCATTTGTGAGAGCCTGTTCAGAAATGATAGCTTCCCATTCAAAATAACTACCGCTAATCAAAAGGCCATCGGTTGAGACAAAATTCAATAACCGTTATATTCTTTCTCCTCAGACAGTCACCCAATGCCTCATCTTTTCGGACCATGATCATGTCTCAAAGGTATCTTGTAAATCATATTTTCCTTTGGAAATGTAACTTAAATTCCTAACTCACGTGCATCGAGGATTTGTTTCTTTAGTCTTTGATGCAAAGGATATGCATATGTGCTTGGATTCTAAAGCAAAGGTTGTGCCAATGACAACATACCTAGACCTAAGAGCACTAATGCAGTATTGTAACAAAATTTGACTCCAAAACTAGTATGGAGTTGCGGTAACTGCTGGTTTCACCTCCCATGAATGACACATTCCGAGGTTAGAATACTGATCCAGGTTCAAATAGCAGAGAAGTTTGCCTCAATGAGAACCAGTACTTTAGGTCTAGCTCACTTGGCTGAACTTTGGTAATCGATCCAGGTCAATAGGTGAGGTGTTCTGTATGGAGAACTGTGCTGCATATCACTTCAGCTCCCAAAACTAACTTTAATTTTGTAGCGATCCCATCCAATAGGCGAGAAGTGCCTATGAGAACAGTAGCCATATATCAAAGCTTTTGATCAAATGACCTATTACCACTACTTCAATCCATTGAACCATCCGGCCTATGTTGACTCAGCGAAACTCCGGGACGCTCTAAGCCGTTAACTGACCTGCAGTGGCTTGGCTTAAACCGACCGGCTTTGGTTTAGTTGGGCGAGCAGTTCTCGCTATTTGATGTTTGACCACGAGCTTAAGCCTGCACGGTTCCAATTTCTCCTTGATTTCATGCGTACTTAACTGCTTCACTTGTCTTCTATCATTATGGAACTATGTGGACTCGAGTGGGTCGTCAGGGCTGAAAATTCTTCATCAGAGGACACATTTCGGCCTTGACGCTGGGGTCCTAAAGGCTAAATACCAAGATCTATTAATGCCAAAGCTATGTTCTAGAACTCACAGAATTTAGGTCGTTCTTAGCTTTAGCAACTGATATATCGATTGACCTACATCAGTGTAATTATTCAATCACTACCTCCCATCTCAAATTAAACCTAAACATAGCAATGAATCTTAACTACATGTGCTCTAAGAGAATAGGGAGAATGTGCAGCCTATACCTACTATAATGTCTGAAGATCAACATTTGACATATTCTGAATGGATACTACTGCTGATCAATAGGAACCTCAGGAGCAATCAACTTGTCTTACCTTTGCAGAGTTAAAATACAGGCCAATGTTTTCAAAAAAAGCTTAGTGCTGAAAATGTTTTCATGGTTTTTCCTAGACTCTATTGACATCCAATATACCACTGCACCCAACTCAGACCCCCTTATAGCCACTATATTAATCCATACCTCAATGCATCCCGGTTATGTTTGTTTGTGACTTGCAAATCAAGGTTTTATGGCAAGGCTTGCTGTTTTCTGCCTCGGGTTATGCAACCGCCTATGTTCATTATAGCATAACCAGCTTAAGATTTCTGTCAAAAATCCCCTAATGGACTCACGTGGTTTCAACATAGGAAATAGGAGGGCTCGGGTCTTAACAATGTGTGAGACTGAATTGCTGATAGGGGTGAGTTTTCACTGTGGCTGGAACTCAGAACACCAATCATGGACCTGAAGCATCTCACTATAGATTCCAAGGACTAAGTCAACTCTTAGGTGATTAACAATTGTAAACTGGTTCAAGAGATCCTACTAGAGGCCAAGTGAGACTGTAAGTTGGGAATCAGAATCCAACTGCTGCTTACCAGAGACTATACAGGTGAAGATAGGTATCTTTCGCAATCATTGGCAAAATAGAAACGGGGTTCAATGTCTAATTCCAAACTCTAAATTGAGTGCTCCTTGTAGGAGGCGGAAACACAATGGACCTTTATATATTCTATGAACCCAGGCCAAATTTCTAACTCAAAATTGATCTAGCATCAAATGACATAGCTGCCAACCGATGGTATAGAGCTGTAGGCAGTCTCTAGGTGTGTTTGCAACCAGAAACTGGGCTCCTATAGGGATACTAATGGATTATGGCGAGCTACTGCAGGCACCGAAGCAAAGGAAATTAAGGACTTATTTGAGTCCCTCCATTATTCATGGCCAGGTTTAGAGAATTAGTCGGGGATATCAGATTGATGACCGTTTGAATAGGATTGAATCATGATTTGTTAGTCCGAGGTCAGAGTGGAACGATCAAATCATCCGGGTCTAAGGAGCGTGGAATCGTGTAAATATGATATCATTTGTCGTTGTGAACCAAGGATATGTATTACAATATTTTGAAAGGTTGGCGAGGGGACCGTATGCGATAGAATCACCGCTTTACTTTGTCAACGAGCTAAAACTTCGCCATTTCACACACGTTTGATTTTCTATTTATCCATGTAATTATACCTAATGAATTGATCTCGTTGGGTAGGAAATGAGGCCGATTTAGGAAGTTTTTTGTACAATTATTGACTTTGATTTCACCAAACTGCATATAGCCGCATTATCGTTCTCAAAGCTCTTTTCCTAAGCTATACAAAAACTAGTCTGACTGAATCCGAAATGTTGCTCAATCAGGGAGAAAGGGATCTAGGCTCAACAAAGACTATAACTCAATCATGCATTCAAATAGACTCCAAAGATATTCCATATTTTCTCAGAGATTAAATAAGTGATCTGGGAATAACTGAGACATGCAATCGCTTCCTTAAGGATTACTAGCAAGCAAAGAGTAGGCAGTGGTATTATTTAGACTAGTTCATTTCATTCATATGATTAGTACAATGACTATGTGAAGAGCAAAAAGGTACAAGAATCAAGCAATGGATCAATAAATCACATAACGGAAGATGAACAGGATCATTGTGGATCCTTATATATTCCTATGTGACGCATAACTCACGCTATTTAGAGTTTTTGATGCTTCAAGAAGAAGCAGTCTCTCCGATTGGCCGAACATACTAGTATTAGGTGCAAGATACTCAGATACGTGATGCAGAAATAGCCGTGATGCTATCAATATGAGAAGCTAACACAATAACAAGGATGAGCATACTCTAGCAAAGTGAACGCAATCAGATCCTAATATTCACTCTACGATCCAGATTGAGGTTTGACCAAAGAGACGAACGTATGAACCATCTTCTATGGATTTCTTATTCTATTTCAATACAGATATTTAATAATTCTAAACCGTAAATTGAGCAAGCATTATCATTAGTGAGAGCCAACTCATGAATTTCAACCAAAGACTTCATCCAAGGTTTAACAAAATGCAGAGAGAACAACGAAAGTACTAAATGCAGGTGTTAGAGAGATGTGAAATGCTTGCTCAACCTTGAGTTGCTAAACGAAACAAAAGAATGAAACTCTGGAATTCTACTCAGAAAATCACAGAGTGGTGACCTGGAGGTGAGAAACAGAATCGATCTTTTCTTCACCTACCACTGAAATCAAGAATCGAGAGTGATCTTCCCAAGGATCTTCTCTACTCCCACCCCCTGGAGCATTCCCTCCTCCTGATAAAGCCAAGAAAATCCAAACACTCCCCTCTTCCTCTTTCAATTCCCGAACAAGATTTCTAAAAGTAAAAGCAGAGTAACTCACGAACACTCTCCATGCAGATATATTAATCTCATTGACTCATGTTCATGCATTATCCAAGATCAAGATTCTGGTCTCATGGTTGAAATGGTTCAATTGCATATATCAACGTGAATTCTGGTCATACGCGAGCTAAATTTAAACAGAGATTCCAACTTTTATGCAAGAACAGAAGGTTCAAAGAGATTTGATAATGCTAACCTGCTTTCTTGAATCCGATCGTATTCTAGCGCCAATCCAAGATGCTTGAATTCCAACCAATCTCTTTGAAATCAACTAGTTTTTCCAAGAAAAATTCAGCCCCTTCTCCTCGACCGAATTGATTGCCTTTTATAGCTTTGGCAAAGAAAACGTCCTCTGATTTTTGCCTCCCCTTCCTTTTGTTTTTTTTTTGTCCTCCTTTGCAAATAAAAAACTTTGCTTTTTCTTTATATTTGCTTTTTCGTCCTTTTGCAAATTTCAACTTTTCTAGTTTTTATTAATTTTTCAAAGAAACAGAAAAAATTAAGATTTTCTTTTCAAAACTTCTTCTAATAATTTTTTCATTTTGTTCCTGTTCTTATTATTTTTATTATTATTATTTTTTTCAGAATTATTTTTTTATTTTTTTTTCTTTTTCAGAATCAGCTTTTATTTATTTATTCCACTTATTTATTCATTTATTCATTTTTTGTTTTATTTATTTTTCTTTTGGTTCAAAATTTTCAGATTTTAATTTTGTTTATTATTATGAATTTTTATACTTTTTATTTGGTTGTAAAAAACTAAAATGACTTTTGTTTGTTATCCGTTTTCTGTTTTTCAAGCTTTTTCATTTCTCGTTTTAATCGTTTTCGTTTCTAAATTATTTTTTTGTTTGTTTTTTTTTCTTTCTTTCGCCTCTTTTAGTTAATTTTGATTTAGGGACCAAATTACCAATTCATCTTTATTTTGATTTTTTATTATTATTTTTTTTTAGAAAAACTTGAACGTCTCATTTTTCATGTTTTGTCACATTTGTTTTTTCGTTTGTTTTTCTGTTTGTTCATTGTTTGTTGCTGTTTGTTTTTTGATTTGGATTATTAGTTTTGAATTCTTTCCTTTGATTATAAATTTAAATTATTTTGGATTAATCACCTAAGGTAGGTCCTTGACATAATTGGGTGTTTACAGCTGTTGCCCCTCTTGTTTCTTTTCAGATAACGTGAGAAGCGATTCTCTCGAATTATCGTGGTAGGAAATGAGTAAAGACGTGAACACCTCATGTCCCGAGACAAAAATTTTGAAAAAAAGAAAACTCCAAGGGTGTTATGATGCTGAAATTTTATGAGACTTAAGCATGGGAGTTCCACAACATAGGCCCGAAAAGCGGTAAATCTAATCTAGGGTAGCCCGACAACATAGGCCTCGAAAGCGTTAAATCTGACCAGGATGGCTCGACAACATAGGCCTGAAAGCAAGAATGACCTAATCTACAACTCGACAACATAGGCCCGAAAGCAAGAATCTAATCTAGGCGGCCCTCGACAACATAGGCTCCGAAAAAAGTTGATTCTGATCTAGGCGGCTCGACAACATAGGCTCCAAAAGCAAGAATTCTAATCTACGGTTCGACAACATAGGCTCGAAAGCAAGAACTGACCCAGGGCGGCCCGACAACATAGGCCCGAAAGCAAGAATGACCCAGGGCGCTCGACAAACATAGTGCCCGAAAGCAGAAATCTAATCTTAGGCTCGACAACATAGGCTCGGAAAGTAGTAAATCTAATCTAGGCGGCCCGACAACATAGGCCTAAAAAGCGGTAAATCTAATCTAGGTGGCTCGACAACAGAGGCCCGAAAAGTAGCAGTGGGTGATCTAGGCGGCCTCGACAACATGTGCCCGAAAAGCAAGAATTAATCTAGGGCTCGACAACATAGGCCCGAAAAGCAAGAACGAATCAGGGTGGGTCCGACAACATAGGCTCGAAAAGCGGTAAATCTAATCTAGGTGGCCTCGACAACATAGGCGAAAAGCAAGAATCTAATCTAGGGGCGGCGACAACATAGCTCGAAAAGCGAAAATCTAATCTAGGTGGCCCGACAACATAGGCCCGAAAGCGATAAATCTAATCTAGGGTGGCCCGACAACACAGTGCCTGAAAAGTAGTAAATTCAATCTAGGCTGGCTCGACAACATGCCCGAAAGCAGAATCCTAATCAGGTGGCTGACAACATAGGCCCGAAAAGCATTAAATAAAAGATCGATGCTTTAGCTCGACAACATAGGCTAGGAGCGGGGAAAGTAAAGGTGCGATGCTATGGCCTGACAACATAGGCCAAAGGAGCAGGATGCTAATCTAGGGCGTCGACAACATAGGCCTCGAAAAGTTTTTGTAAATCTAATCTAGGGTGGCCCGACAACATAGGCCAAAAGCAATAAGAAAGATGCGATGCTTTAGCCCGACAACATAGGCCCAATGAGCAGAGAAAGTAAGGTAAATGCTGGCCCCACAACTTGAGCCAGGGGGAGCAGAATGCTGATGCAATGCTATGGGCCGACAACATAGGCCGATGAGCAAAATGCAGAAGATGTAATGCTTTAGCTCGACAACATAGGCCAAGTGAGCAAGATGGAGAGATGTAATGCTATGGCTCGACAACACAGCCGTTGAGCAAGAAATGCAAAAAATGCTATGGCTCCGACAACATAGGCCGCTGAGCAAGATGCAGAGATGTAATGCTTTTAGCCCCTGACAACATAGGCCAATGGCTTAGATGCGGTGTGATGCTATGGCACGACAACATAGCTGCCAGTGAGCAAAATGCAGAGATATAATGCTTTAGCCTGACAACATAGGCCAGTGAGCAAGATGGAGAGATGTAATGCTATGGCCTGACAACATAGGCCAGTGAGCAAGAAATGCAAAAATGCAATGCTATGGCCTGACAACATAGGCCAGTGAGCAAGATGCAGATATGATGCTATTTGTAGGTTTGGATAGAGAGAAACCTCATGATTTTGTTTGCGGACTCTAACCCCCCGGTTTTCTTCTAGCACCGATCAGATCCTTCAGAGTGAGCTGGATTTTATACGTCGTCGTTTGTTTCTTTGATTATCTTGGGAGACATATCAGTTGCATGCGCTGCTTTAGTAAGATATTTGGATCAAAAGAGCTTGTTATTAAGAAAAATTCGACATAACTTTTACTTTGGTACAGTGTTAAATCAGCAATTGTCATAAAAAAATGAGATATTACATTCGCATACATTTTGACAGAGAAAATACGATTGCATGTGATAGGAATTAACAAGCTAGTTGAAAGATAGGCTTTTTTTGGCGATGTGTTTGGTGAACTAATTTTGGTCGATGGTGATGCCTTTGAGACGATTAGTGCTAGTATTGCATTTTGGCGATCTCTTCGGCATTGTTGTCCCGAAACCTCTCGAGAAGCCAAAATTTTGCCCCGTTTATCCAGCTTGCACTCGATCGGTCTTGAACCTTTCACCGTAACCATGGACTCTCATCCATTTCTGTTGACATTAATTGTCCCGAAGATAGATGGAGCGCTATTTGCCTCTCCTAATCGGGAGGAGCGAATTTTGTTTTTGCCGATGCCTTTCTTGTTTGGAACACTGCCCTTCGTGTTTTCAATTTAAACCGCTTCTTACTTGGAATTGCCCGATTTCGCCTAGGTCAATGATGATGGTGGACCTAGCGGGCTTTTCTTTTTCAGACGCTCAACTTTTGCCTGGTCTGGTGATTGACTCCAGTTGAGGCTTTCTTTTTGTATCGCCGTAACTTTTGCCTAGGTCTTTTGATGGTTGACCTAGCGGCTTTTTTTCATTGCCTTAACTTTTGCCTAGGTCTTTTGGTGATTGACCTAGCGAGCTTTTCTTTCTCCTTTTTTTTTTTTTTTTTTTTTTTTTTTTATATATTGCCTAACTTTTGCCTAGGTCTTTTGATGATTGACCTACGGGCTTTTCTTTCTTGCATTGCCCTAGCAACTTTTGCCTAGGTCTATTTGATGGTTGACCCAGTGGGCTTTTTTTCTTTAAGCATAATACTTCTTAACGCATCCGAATTGATGTGGTTAGGCAAATCTTTTCCATCCATGTCGCCAAGATCAAGGCACCTCCGGAGAAAAGCCTTTAACTACCCATAAGGTCCATGGTAATTCGGAGACCATTTCCCTTGTAGTGCTTTTGCATAGGCATCATAGCTTTTTGACCACCAAATCTCCTTCTTGAAACTCCCGAGATTGATCTTCTTATCGAATGCTCTCTTCATTCGTCTTTGGTATAATTGGCCGTGGCACTGTCCGTATTAACCTCTTTCTTCAATTAGGGTTTAGCTGATCCATCGGGCCTGAACTCCATTCGGCTTTCTTCCAATTTAGCATCCATCGGACTCCCAATGAGGGAATCTCACCTCGATTGGGAGTACCACTCCATTCCATATACTAAGGAGAATGGCGTTGCCCAGACAGATGTACTCTGACAGAAGGTGCATGCATGTAATGCGTATGGGAGCATTTCATGCCATTCTTTGTATGAGAGAACCATTTTCTGAATTATTTTCTTAATGTTCTTGTTGGTCGTCTTTTGACGCTCCATTCATCTTTGGTCGATATGGGGATGAGTTGTGATGTTGGGATCTTTGAACCTGTCGCATAATCCGACATCATCTTATTGTTAAGATTTAGTTAATGCCCTGTGATGAGCTTTCTTGGGTAATCCATATCGCGCACGATCAGCTCTTTTACGAATCACTACCACATTAAGTAGTTACGCTAGCATATGAGGCAGCCTCAACCCATTTTGTGAAATGATATGGCGACTAATACAGCGGTGTCCGTTGGATGCTTTGGGCTCTATCGGGCCGATGACATCTATTCCCAGCGTAAGCGAACGGCCATGGCAAGCATAAAGACGTTCAATAATGTCGATGGCGCATGGATATTATGCACAGATACCCGACACCAGGCAGGTTTGACGTGTTTTTGGCAACTCACTCCATGGTCAACCAATAAGATCCAGCACCGAGGATCTTTCTTGCCATGGCACGCCCATTGGTACGGTACCAAAAGATCTTCATGGACTTCTTTTAGAATCTTGTCGGCCTCTTTAAATCACGCATCCTCAAGGAACCATGTCGTGATTCCTCTTGTATAGGACTTCTCCATTGAGGAAGAATCTGCGGCCAACCTTTCTAGGTCCTCTTTGTCGCTTTGAGATGCTTTGGGAATTCTTTGTTCCTCAAGAACTGAGGATGTCATGATACCATGGTTTTCCGTCAGGTTCCACCTCCACAGCTGGTTGTGAATGCAACTGGAACGATGCTGGGATGTGAATGAGAGGCATATCTTCTTCTTGTCCAATTTCAAACATAGAGGACAAGGTGGCTAGGCCGTCGACTAGTTGATTATCTTCTCCCATACATATGCGAAGGTGATCTCCCAAAGTATTCTAGCGGTTCTTGGAGAGCCAGACTGCTGATGCGGACTAGTTTTGCGTCTTTGGTCTCCCATTCTCCCCTGACTTTGATGGACCGCTAAGGCTGAGTCACCGAAGACCTCTAGGCGTTTTGCTTTAGCTTCGATGTGAAGCTTCAGATCCTAAGATACAAGCTTCGTATTCTGCTGCATGTGTTAAGTACGATCGAGAAGGCTAGTCGAGGGCGGTGATAGGTATATCTTTGTCTTTACGGAGAAATCGATATGCTCTATCACAAGTGTCCCATCATATTGGACAGCACCATCAAATAACATTGTCCATTTCTCTCCGTCTATCTTTCCTTCTTCACCAGAGATCGCACATCAGATCTTCGTCAAATTAAATTTTTGCATGGCACAGTAGTCTTCAGCGGTTGTTGGGCTAAATATTATCAAGTGCACTGCCTTGTGATTCACGTCACATCTCGAGGATATCATATTCCGAAGCACCATTTGCCACTTGGCAATCCGTCCTGATAATGCGGAGTTTCTCAGAATATGTACTTGATCGGATCCATCACGGATATCGCCAACTATGTGGTGTGACAGCATATCTTGTCTTAGGCGGTGTGCAGCCCATGCCGAGAACGCGACGGGTTCGTTCCAATAAGGAATATCTGGCTTCTCCCAGATGAACTTCTTGCTCAGGTAGTATATCGCCGCTCTTTTCGCCCCGGATTCATCGTGTTGGCCAGAAGCATGACCCCATTGATTGGTGCGTAATCGTCGGATCATAAGATCAAGGGCCTCCCGACAGCTAGCGATGCCTAAGACCAGGTGGGTTACAGCAGGTATGATTTGATCTTTCAAAAGCTTCTTGACAATCCTCATCCCAACCTCATGGGTTGATTCTTGATAATAACTTAAAGATTGTCTGCTTATATCATGTATCCAATGAAAAATGAACCAGAGATATAGTAGAGTCTTCCCTGAAACCTCGGATCTCTTTTGTTCTTGGGTAGCATGTCTATAATTCGCACGGGCTTCTATCGGGGGTCAACTTCATGCCTTTCTCGTGACAATAAGAAGCCTAGGAGCTTTTCGACTAACCGAAGAGTGCATTTAGCGGTTAACGCGCGGTTTGAATTTGTAACTCTCGAGCAACCTTTTCAAATACGTGAGATGGTCATCCTACATCAGGGATTTGGCAATCATGTAGATCCGCGTAGACTTCTATCTCCTTGTGAATCATGTCATGGAGCAGGTGTTACCATGGCCCTTTGATAGGTTGCTCAGGCATTTTTTAATCCGAAGGGCATGACTTTTTATCAAAAAGTTCTGAGGCGTAGTAATAAAGTGGTCTTTTCTCTGTCATCTTCGGCCATCTAATCTGATTATGGCCGAGCTTAGATCCATGAAGGAAAAAGTAGGAGAAGCTGCGCGGTATTATCGACCAGCCACATCGATATGAGGTAGTGGAAAGTCATCCTTTGAGCTGGCTCGATTGAGATCTCTACTAGTCTATGCACGTAGGACCTTGCCATCTTTCTTGAGGGACCGAATTGCTTGTGTTGGCGATCCACTCGGGAGGTGGTTTGCAACGGCCGGGAAGCGGCGTCGACGGCTAGCCCATACTTCATTCCAGTTTTCGGAAGACATTTCCGGTTCTTCATTCATGTAACTTTTGTTTGTGCAGCGATTTCTTTGTCGACTTTCATAGGCGGCTCATGCTCTACTATCAGAAGTACATCTAGGCACTGGCGTGTGTTGATACGGCAGCAGTGCGAGATCTCATCTATAAAGTCTTGTAAAAGTGAGATCGGCCGCTCTCGAGTGTACTCGCAGACAATAAGCGTGCCTATCTTGACCTCTCTCCTGTTTTCTTCGGTCCCACAGACAGTTAAATCCGACGGGTTCAGCCCTGATGAGGAGTTCGATTGCCCTAGATTCACGTTCCTCACAATCTCGACATCTGGAAACCGGTGGGCTCGCATTCAAATCACGCCTCTTACGTGCGACAGTCGTCTTACTGATGCAACCTGACCTAATATCATCTGTCTAGCGTTGCTCGTCGTGAGACGGTTTTGATCGGATCTGCGTGTTGGGTATAAGAAGAAGGAATAGAGATATATATATTTGTAGAGGAAATATATTGAGGGGTGAAGAGAGGACATTTTGGATAATGCATTTGTATTTATTATTTGTCAAAAATATGTACAAAATGTTTACGATATGAAATTTATTGATAATTCTGAATTACATTTATTGAACCAAAAGTGAAATTAGATCGAAAATTTCCCGATTAGTCGATTCTTTTCCGAGGGACAAGGCATCGCGAGTTCTTGAGCGATTAGCGTCCATCCGTTATCTATGACAGCGATCATGCTTCGAGGTTTTAAGGCGACACTTGGAAACTTTGGCGATATGGCACGAGGGAGGACCTTGTTATAGGTCTTATCGTCGTATCTCTTCTTCTGAGTTGGTTGATATCGACCCTTCACAAATCGTCTGTTCCTTTCTGGCTGGCAATGGCAGAGATAAACGCCATGCTATTTTGCTGGGTTTGCACTTGGCGAACCCGTTCTTTAGCATCACCGGGCCATCATCATCAAAGCCTTAGAGGCAGCGTGATGCTTCTCTCTTTCTTTGCTTAACATAGTGGTGACATTGGCAATTTCCAAGGCTTGGGTTGGTCTGCGAGCCTCTTACTGCTGCCACTATATGTGGAGGATTGGTGGGTTCTTGACCAGATAGTCTTTCTTGTGAGCCACGATAATTCAGTGCATCGTCCATGATGGAACTTCAACTTTTTGATGTAGAAGTTGAAGGGAGCCTTTGAGCGATAGAGTGAATGCGAGCCTGTGCTGGTAAGCGGCTGTAAGTGAAGCTGAATATCCATGCTTGGAGAGTTATGCGAAGGGTTCTTAGGGCGATTTGGAGCTAGCAGAGTCATTCTTGTAGATAACTTCTCTGAACCAGTCGGAATGCTCATCTGCGCCAGTAGAGCTGGGCCACAAATGTGGATCACCGTGCGGCGGTTTGGAGAGAGTCATGGTTGAGCATCACGTTCAGAAGAGGGCCATTGTCTATCAAGACTCTAGCTAGATGTGGATCCATGCTTTTGATAGATATATGTAATGCCGCACGTATGCCTTTCCTGCTCGGATCTTCACGATCGGCGAAAGTTATGAAGTTGTTGGCGGATCGGGTTGATTGGCGATTCCCTCGAATTTGTGCCCTGAGATGTTGTGGACTACATGAACGCTGGTTTAGAATCTTGACACCTTAGGTGGGCTCGAGAATTCATCATAAGGGCCAACGGTGAGATTTTAGCGGGTATACGATTAAAGCTACACATCAATTACGCGACTGACTCACTCTGCCTTATTATTTTTAGGAATTAACTGAGACCTCTTCGTCAGAGACGGCCTTCTTTGATTCCTACTCCACCTTTTTGGCTGTTTCGGGCTCCATTCTACTTTGACTTTCCCCTTTCTTGAATGGTAAATTTGCCTTCTTGCATCTTCGGCATGAGCATAAATGCGACCACTCACGGTCCTCTCTGAGCCTAAGTGTGTTGGTTCGTCGGTGAAAGGCTCCATCTATCTTTTTCATCTTTTCCTCGAGAACTTTTATATCACCTCCAGGCACTCTCTTTATTCTTTGTGAGTCTTGGAAGGGTCCCGGCACCTTTATTGTGACGGGTCTCATCCCATTGGGCGTCGGTGGGACCAGAAACGGCAAATTGTGATCGGATGACCGGGGGTGGGATGCCCTGGGAAAGATTCAGTGACCATGTCCGCTTCCTCTCGGCTTCATGCAATTTCACAGGGTCCCTGCTCCCCCATGGTTTTGGTAGTGGGTTGCTCCCCACACTAGGAGCATCTTTCTCAAAGTTGAGCCATTAATCAACTTTCCGGACCCATGTTTCAAGGCCGGACAGTTTTCGGTGGAATGTCCACTTGTTCCGCATGTGTCACTATGACCTACGGGTTATACCATTTTGGATATGGGGGTTCCAATGGCTTCATAGGAACTAGTGCGACCAAAGAATTTTGAATCAAGCGAGAAGCGTGGACTCAAATAACTCATCGGAATCGGGTCGATTATTTCCGTTTCTCGGGTTATTGTTGGTTTCGGTTGAGGTGGATTAATGAAGGGGAAGGTTTGAGAGTTGGAGAGAACCGTGATGGTGGGTATTTGGATGGTGAGTAGGTGGATTAGGACGATTTGGTGAGCGGTTGGGCGGGGAGGCTACCATGTGTGTGTGTGGGATATTGTGATTGGTAGGATGTTTGGTAGTTAGGTGGGTTCGTGATTTGATTGATATGCGGGTTGTGCGAGGTTGGTCGGTTTGGATGCGAGGAAGCATAGTGGGCCTCGGCCTCCTTTTTCTTCCACGTATTATTAAGTCGGCTTTTTCATGCTCACGTTGCCGGGCATTGTGTGTATAATTTTTCCTCGGCGTGAACCACCTCTCATTCTCCCACCAGTACCATGTCAGCAAGTTAATGGAGGCTTTGCCTTTACCATCTTGTCATGGTAAGGTGCGAGAGAGCCTGTCTCTCCATGAGTGCGCGAATCATGTTCTCGCTCCAGTGATGTGGACTTGGACTTGGCGGTAGCTACCCTGCTGGATTGACCGCGTATAGCACGAAGGACTCATTTTTCTTTTCTTGACCATATTTTGCAGTAGAGTCTATCTGGTGCCATTTTCAGATGTTATACTTGCCGGGCCAGGGGCATCCAGACTCAAGTCCTTCCACGAAGCGGATGTAAGACCTGCCTGCACACGGGCTATACCGATGCTGGCAGCTGCTCCCCGATTAGCGCATCTGTCTTGGACTCGTTGAGATGAGCGGCTTGCATCTGGCTCGACGTCTTGAATGAGGAATGCATTTCCACAACGATACGTCGTTAAATGGCTTCTCGGACAACCTGACTCCTCGGTATTTTTCAACCTCTGGAGTTTTGGAATTACTGGCGGCATGTTGATATCGGAGTCTGACGGCGGATTGGAAAGCCTGCGACCATCCCATATCCAGCTCTCGCCTCTCGATGGCTGGGCCTCTCTGTCTGTGAGTGCAGTCCATCTTCCCACAGGAGGAGCTTGTGAGTCGCCATTCTTGTTGCCATGCTCATTTAGAAGTGGCGGCGATGAGGGAGCAAGCATAGATTCCCCGGGTCGTGCGACATGGCCGTAGGGATGTGGTTGGTGTGGGTTTATTGGATGAGAAACGAGCACTTTTTGAAGTATGCAGGAGCTTCGTGTGGTCGCGTTCCATATGGGCGTATGTCTGAGGATAGCTGTTGTTAACATATCTGGATTATGTGGTTGTTGGGGTTTCAATATGAGGAGGAGGAAGATGGGTTTTGTGTGTGTAGGAAAAGCCGAAGAAGTATTTTGTGTTATAAGGGTAGGGGTGCATATTTGTGTAGGGTTTGGGTGCAGAGTGTGGATCTGATAGCCTGGCCGGATTAAGCGGGAGGCGGGTAGAGTTGGTGGATTCAGTATGAGGGTTGCGGATGTTATTAAGGTTGGGTGTGGAGGGTACCGAGGCCAGAAGTGTAGGAGTAGGCAGATGAGGAAGAGGCGTTTATATGGAGTGGGTATGGCATGTGGTTTTATGACACAGATGTCTCAGAGACCACATGAGGAGGTTGAAAGCCCGAGTTGGTAGAGCCATACGAGCCGATCTTGCTCGATTGTGTCGGATCATGAAGAGCATTGGATATTTGGTTGCCTCAGTGCTCTGGTACCAATGGGTCCCCATTGCCTTTCTCTCGTCTAACCTCATGACAGCTTCACTTGGGTGCTTTCAATTCCACGACCATCGGTCGTGGAGCTCCTCAGATCCTGTGTTTCCCAGCTCAAGCATCATGATTTTGGTCTTTGATGCGATGGCTCTGTATGATACCTGAGGCGTGGCAGTCATTTATTTTGTCACCTGTTTTAGTAATTTAATTCATTTCAATTAGTTAGTACTAATAAAATTTGGCTAGGTGGTGGATGCTGAAGGGACCAAGAATTCTGGTAGAGTGCTAATACGTTGTGCATCTTTATTTCGTACGTGACGTAAATGAAATTAATGAATTCATGAGAGATGAAGCTTGTTTTTATTCAAAATAGATGATGTCTACATTTTGACACTTCTCTCTTGCTTGTGCATGGTCAATATATTTTTCATCCATTATGACTGAGTCTTTACAGGTTGGGCATGAAAAAATCTACTTCTGCATTGACGAGGTGTGAGTGGATGCATGGAAGCTTCCAGCACACCTTGAGCGATCGTGATAACTCTTGTGTCGAGTAGTGTTATTGCGCAAGCGAGCCGATCTCTGGCAATCTAGTCCGGTGTTCGTAGCATCTTTATACACATCTCAGCTTTCCTTTATGTGTCCTGTTGTGCCCTTTTTAACACCCTATATGATCTAGAGGACCTTCCGTTTTCCATCGTTACTCTCGTCTTGGCGGTATGAGTGGAGCCTTCGAGTTCTTGTTTCATGCTCTCCATCTTTACGACAATTCATCCACTCATCCTCTGTCATATTGTCACCAACACTGCTTGGGCCTTCTGCTTTTTGCGGCTAGGATCTGGCGATTTTTCTCTTTCTGACAGTGCTGTTGCAGGACCTTGGCCCTTATTTTGCTCCAGTAGCGTTCCTTAGCCCGTGCTGTTGTGCGCTCTTGAGTGCTTGGCGTCCTTTCTTGTGCTACCGTACCGCGTGTGCTGTTTAGCGGCTTGTAAATTCATGTGCTGCAGGAAAGCACGTTCTCGTTCTCCATTCTGTTGATCTCGGATAGAAAGCTAAGAGAGCTTTATTCATTACATCTTCTCTGTCGCAATGCGAGCACTCTAACGCTGTCGATTCTTTAGGCGGTTCTTCCCTCTAGATATGTCGTTCTCTTTAGTCGTCGCCTCCAGTTTCTCTCTCGAGGCTTTGACAATCTGGAAGTCTTCAAACGCTCGCGAGGTGCGTGTTTGACTTTCGGATGGAGGAACGAGGTGGTTTGAATGGCGGTTTGATGTGTTGCACCTACAGTCTCTAACCCATTGCTGTATCAGCCTGCCTTATGCACGTCCCGTACTCCGATCTTCCCTTTTCGGGTGACCCCTTCCGCCTCTCGGACTTTCGGAGGCCCTCGGCAAGTCTCCTTCATACTTTAGTAAAAAGGAGTGACGGTTCATCGGATAGGGTGTTTTAATAGGGTAGGCCAGTGCCTTCTCCGATGTCGGGTTATAATGATGATCTAACCTCTAGCTCCCATGAAAGTGATCGGGAGCACGCCGGTGGTAGATGACCTCGGTTCTTTGTTGCCACGAAGGTTGCCATCGCTTTGGTCTTCGGTCATAGTGGCGAAATGGGAAGACCATTCGAGGGTTGCTCATTTGTTTGTGGTGGTAGTTTAAAGTACCGCTATGGGATGTGGTGTCTTTGTGTCTCTCTTGAAGATGTGACGGTTATCCATGAAACAACACGGGTAGGCGGCGAGATCGGTCTTGTTCTCTTCTTCTCCGCGAGAAGTTCGAGGTGCAATAAACTCATACGCCAGCAGGGACGTCACGGGATTTTCCGCTCTTATCCCTTTTGGCTAGGAAGATATGACTGCTGGATGTCAGGGAGTCGTCTATATAAGGGAAAAGTACTAGCCATAGATAGTAAGGAGCTAACACATCCATGTATATGGGCACTTTGGTTCAGTGATCGGCCAAATGTTGCATATACTTTTTCAGAATTCTCTAAGTGAACCCCTTGACTTAAGCCTTTGTCCGATAACTTTCGCTAAATGTTCCCGGTCTGCAATCTAAAGCTTTGTCTGCAGCGGCAGGAAAGAAGAGAATGTTCTAAGTCTTGGTGCCGGCTGGTTCCTTCTAATGGCAGATCCAAATACGCACCGGGCTCTTCTAGAGTGGGAGCAGTGGAAGTGCAATGTGAAACACCGGAGCGGCGGATCGTAATGTGCACCGTAGCGTGGGGCTCATGCGCACTTGGACTAGTAAAGACCTCGGTATGTTGCCATACTTTTTGGTGAGGCCCATTTCTTGGATGCACGATGGCTTGTTTGCAAACACCTCTAAACTGGCCAAGTTTGCTATTTTTGACGCCGATACGTCTTTTCTTCTTCAAGCTGACCAGTTCCACATTAATTCCATTTCACACTCTTTTACGATAGTCTGTGAGAATGGTCCCTCGAAAGAAAAAATACTTGAGATATGTTAGACTCTGATAAATGATGTCAATGCATGGTATATGCGGGAAGGTAATAAATGGTTACTTTTACTATCTTCTCCTTTTTCCTGGTTATTTTTCTTTTTGATTTTGTCTTCTCTTTTTTTAGTCGTTTTCTTTTCTTTCATTTTGATTTTCTCTCTTTTTTCAAAAGATTTTTTCTCAACTTTCTTTTTTGATTCTACTTTTCTTTTATTCTCTTCTCCCTCCTCTCTCTCTTTTTATCCATTTTCCTTTTCTCTTCTCTCCTATTTTTATTCTACTTTTTCTTTCTTTTCTTCTCTCTCCTTTTTGTCTTTTCTTTCTTTTCTTCTCTCTCTCTCTCTTTCTATCTACTTTATTTTAAACTTGATTCCACAATCAGCAGGTAAGAGAGAGTCTTAGGACATGATGTTGTGTAAATAGGCGTGCCTCTTGTGTCCTAGGAGGCTGACTGTCCTATGGATCTAGGGCTTTAATCACAATAGAGCTTTTTCCAAGGTAGGTTGTAATCCTAGGTATAAAGGTCACATAGAGCCAGCTTCAGATCCTGATAGCATGCCTGGCAGTAGGTAGCCAAATTGCGCAGGCATTATGAATAGGACCGACTCTAGCTGGGATTTTCATGATAGCCATATAGATGCGTAAGCCCAACATGACTTCCACAGTCCCTCTAATCTGGGCACTAACAGGGTACATAGGGCCCCACTCATAATAAAATGTAATGCATGGAGGGCACTTTGTTTTGGGATACTATGATTCAGGGGAACTTGTATAATAGATAGCAATTTATTTGTTTATCTATCCTAGGTGTAAGAAAAGTAAACAAACAATAAAACAAGAATAAATCAGCAAATTAATAACATGTAATAATTAAATTATGCACATAAACAATGAAGGAATCAATTATAATGCCTCAAATAAAATGGCTGACTCTCAATCTTGGTTCCCACGTGGAGCCATCTACATGCTGTGATTTAACCAGGAGGCAGACTAGCTGAATTAAAATTAAATCATTTTGATGATGTGGAGTATACAAATTTTGTTTAAGGGAAAAAGATTTGGAAAAACCTTAACAGATGAGATTCCAAGTTATTAGGTTGGTTCACAGTGAGGTCATTGGAAAGGCACCCTTTTATGTTAGAAAAAGCGAATTACCTTAAACTTGAGTGTGTGATTTAAAATTGTTTGATCATAGTTGCGTGAAAATAAATAGCTTGATGGTGATTGCTGAAGCGGACTTGATCCTGCTCGTATTCAGGTGCAAGTAGGAAACTTCAGAAGCTTGCGTGTTACAGGTAAGTGAAGCTGACCTTCAAAAATGCTCAGGAAGATTATTTGGCTTGTGAAGAAGCTTGACTTCAGCCAAAAATGCTTTTAAGAAAGATTATTTTAAAGTTCATTATTTTTTTGAAAATGTTTGAAGATTTTGCTATTGAAAGAAATTTTAGTTTTTAGGAGGGTCTTTGGCCCACTCATGCACAAGATAAGCTATAAGAGCACAAGAATCTATACGAAGCACTAACGTTGCAGCGAGGTAAACCGCCGGTTCCGTTTAGAGCCCGTTGCGTGAAGCTAGCATCCCAATATGGAAAAAGATATATATTTATATTTTTTATTTGAAAAAGGACCTCCGAGTCCACTCTATGCACAAGGCCTGGGCGCTGAGGGCGACAGGAACCTATATGAACTACTAAACGTTGAGCAGCGGAGTAAACCGCCAGTTCCCCATTTAGAGCCCATTAAACGAAGCTGAAGATCATAAAAATACTGAAAGGATTTTTAAATTTTCGGAAAAAGAAACATTTTGTAGAAGGCATCAATCTTTGAATAAAAGAAAATTAGATTTTGAGGCAATTGGGGGTTTAATGTAAATTTTAGTAACTACGGGATTTTTATGGAATTTTATGAATTTTAGATTGAAACCTTTATAATTTCCAACATTTCTTTAATTTTCTGAATTTCTATATTTTTGTTTATTTTCTGAAATTTTTATTAATTTTTCCATTTTTTGTGATTTTTAGTTTTATTTATTTTCTGGAATTTTTCCTAAACTTTCTAAAAATTTTTATTAGTGATTGTGGAATTTTAGAAAAGGGGAAGGGTAATCTGGTAATTTAGGAGAGTGGGGGCAAAGAGGTAATTTCTAGAAGGGATGAGGGTATTCTGGTAATCTAGGAAAGTGGGGGCAAAGAGGTAATTTTAACTGGCAGGGATAGAGTTGGCATTTTATGGAATGATCAGGGGTATTATGGTCATTTGGCCAACTGGGTTTAAATAAGATGAAAATGCAGAATGGCCCTGCCTGGATTCGAAGCGTGGACGCGGGGGACGTACTAAGGCGCTCCAACCACTGGGCTTGACGTCCATTTGGGAATAGGGTGCCCAAATTTTAATTTTAAGATGAATTTACCTGACTTGCATGAACCTGCATGGCACCAAAGTAGTGAAGCAGAAGACGTTTTCCCCCTCATTACCAGTGGCTTAAGGTCTTAGAAAGTAGGCAGGCCCAGAGGAGATGCACCAGCATCTGCTGTCTCTCATGTGCAGTGAATGTATCCATCCAACCTCAGCAAGCAAAGGGCTTTAGCTCATAGAATTTCTTCTTGACAAGCTCTGCATCTTCTGGATATTAAGTCATAAAATACTCTCAACATTGCCCCAAGTCTTTCACATATGTCAAATGTTCCTAGGAATTAAACCTCCCAAAATTTTGCAAGTAATAGGGTGTGCCTTAGATATCCAGATTTAAGCAGAGCCCTGTTCAGGAAATGATAGCTTCCCATTCAAAATAGAACTACTGCTTATCAAAGGGGCCATCGGGTTGAGACAAAATTCAACCGAATTATATTCTTTCCTCCATGAATCACCCAATGCCTCATCTTTTCCAGAATTGGCGCATGATCATGTCTCAAATGTATCTTGTAAATCATATTTTCCTTTGGAAAGATTAACTGAAATTCCTGCTAACTCCACGTGCATCAGGATTTGTTTCTTTGGTGCTGCCTGATGCAAAGGATATGCATATATGCTGGATTCTAAAGCAAGGTTTGGCAGCAATGACAACATACCTTAGACCTGAAGGAGCACTAAAGATGCCAGACTGTGTAACAAAATTTGACTCCAAAACTAGTATGAGTTTTGGTAACTCTGAGCGGTTTCACCTCCCATGAATGACACATTCACTGAGGTTAGAATACTGATCCAGTTTCAAATAAGTGAGGTGTTTGCTTCACGATGAGACACAGTGCTGCATTAGACTTTTAGGCTCCAAGCCGACTCTAAACTTTGGTAATCGATCCAAATCCCAATAGGCGAGGTGGTTGCTTATGAGAACCGAGACAAATGCATCATATAGTGCTCCAAAACAGGCTGAATTTGGTAACTGATCCAGTTTCAATGTGGAGAGGTGTTTCCCTATGAGAACCAACAGAGAATTTAGCTCCCAAAATAACTGAATTTTGTTAAGTCCGGTTTCAATAGCGAAGTGCCTATGAGAACCAGGCTTCTATATCAAAGGCTTTTCATGATCAAATGACCTATTACCACTACTCCAATCCAGTGAACCATCCTGGCCTATGTTAGCTCATCAAACCCGTGGAAGCCTAAGCCGTTACTCACCTTTCACAAGCACTTAAATTCAAATCAGCTTTGGTTTATTATGAGTAGTCTGCTGGCTGATGTTTGGACACGGTTTAACTTCTGGGTTCCAATTTCACCCATTTCCTCATCTATCAATCTGCCCCCTTTTCTATCACAGGAATTATGTGGGTCAGGAGGGATTAGAATTTGAAAATTCTTCACGAAGACACATTTCGGCCTTTGATTGCCGGTGTTCCTAAAGGCTAAATACCAGTGACTACCTAATGGCTAAAGCTAATGAACCGCATGTTAACTCTGATCAAATGCGTTATTAAGTCAATCGATATTCTCGATTGACCTACGTCAAAGGTAATTTCATTCAATGCTACCTCCACCATCTCAGCTGAAACCTAAACATAGCAATTGAATCTTAACTAAGATGTGCTCAGAAGAGAATAGGGAGAATGTGCAGCCTATACCTACTATAATGTCTGAAGATCAACATTTGACATATTCTGAATGGATACTACTGCTGATCAATAGGAACCTCAGGAGCAATCAACTGTCTTACTTTCAGAGTTAAAAATACAGTGTGTTTTATAAAAAAGCTTGAAGTCTTGAAAATGTTTTCATGGTTTTCTAGACTACATTGACATCCAATATACCACTGCACCCAACTCAGACCCCCTTATAGCCACTATATTAATCCATACCTCAATGCATCCCGATGGTTATGTTTGTTTGTGACTTGGTAACTGAAGGTTTTATGGTAGTGCTTGTTGTTTTCTGCCTGGTTATGCAGAAACTGCCTATGTTCATTATAGCATAACCAGCTTAAGATTTCTGTCAAAAATCCCCTAATGGACTCACGTGGTTTCAACATAGGAAATAGGAGGGCTCGGGTCTTAACAATGTGATCGAATTGCCGACAGGGTGAGTTTTCTTTGTATTGAACTCAGAACACCAATCATGGACCTGAAGCATCTCACTATAGATTCCAAGGACTAAGTCAACTCTTAGGTGATTAACAATTGTAAACTGGTTCAAGAGATCCTACTAGAGGCCAAGCTCGAGACCGTAAGGGGAATCGTAATCCAACTCGCTACCGAGACTATCTGGTGAAGATAGGTATCTTTCGCAATCATTGGCAAAATAGAAACGGGGTTCAATGTCTAATTCCAAACTCTAAATTGAGTGCTCCTGGTAGGAGGCGGAAACACAATGGACCTTTATATATTCTATGAACCCAGGCCAAATTTCTAACTCAAAATTGATCTAGCATCAAATGACATAGCTGCCAACCGATGGTATAGAGCTGTAGGCAGTCTCTAGGTGTGTTTGCAACCAGAAACTGGGCTCCTATAGGGATACTAATGGATTATGGCAGGCTACCAGGAAAGGCACCAGAAGCAAGGAAATTAAGGACTTATTTGAGTCCCTCCATTATTCATGGCCAGGTTTAGAAATTAGTCAGGGGATATTGCAGTGATAATCTGTTTGAATAGGATTGAACCAGTTTATTGGTCCGAGGTCCTAGAGTGAACGATCAGAATCATCCTGGGTCTAAGGAGCGTGGGAATCAGGTGTAAATTATGATATCATTTGCTGTTGTGAACCAAGGATATGTATTACAATATTTTTGAAAGGTTGAGCAGGGGGGACTGTACTGATAGAATCACTGCTTTACTTTGTCAACCAGAAACTTCTGGCCATTTCACACGTTTTGATTTTCTATTTATCCATGTAATTGCTACCTAATGAATTGATCTGGTTGGGTAGGAAATGAGGCTCAGATTTAGGAAGTTTTTTGTACAATTATTGACTTTGATTTCAGCTGAACTGTGCATATAGCCAGCATTATCAGTTTCTCAGCTCTTTTCCTAAGCTATACAAAAACTAGTCTGACTGAATCCGAAATGTTGCTCAATCAGGGAGAAAGGGATCTAGGCTCAACAAAGACTATAACTGAATCATGCATTCAAATAGACTCCAGCATATTCCATATTTTCTCAGAGATTAAACAAGCGATCTAGGAATAACCAGACATGCAATCGCTACGCCAAGGATTACTAGCAAGCAAGAGGCAGTGGTATTATTTAGACTAGTTCATTTCATTCATGATTAGCACAATGACTATGTGAAGAGCAAAAAGGTACAAGAATCAAGCAATGGATCAGAATAAATCACATAAACCAGATGAACAGGATCATTGTGGATCCTTATATATTCCTATAGGGACAGACACTTACGCTTATTTAGAGTTTTTTTATGCTTCAAGAAGAAGCAAGTCTCTCTCTGATTAGGCTGGAACATACTAGTATTAGGTGCAAGATACTCAGATACGTGATGCTTCGAAATAGCCTTCGTGATGCTACCAATATGACAGAAGCTAACACAATAACAAGGATGAGCATACTCTAGCAAAGTGAACGCAATCAGATCCTAATATTCACTCTACGATCCAGATTGAGGTTTGACCAAAGAGACGAAACGTATAACCATCTTCTATGGATTTCTTATTCTATTTCAATACAGAGATGTAGCTGCAATAATTCTAAACCAGAATTTGAGCAAGCATCATCATAAATTGAGTCAACTTCTCATGAATTTCAACCAAAGACTTAAATCCAAGGTTTAACGGCTATGAGAGAACAACGAAAGTACTAAATGGAGCAGGAGAGATGTGAAATGCTTGCTCAACCTCGAGTTGCTAAACTTAAACAAAAGAATGAAACTCGAATTCTACTCAAAATCACAGAAGTGGTGACTCGAGGTGGAGAAACCAGATCATCTTTTCACCTACCACTGAAATCAAGAATCGAGAGTGATCTTCCCAAGGATCTTCTCTACTCCCACCCCCTGGAGCATTCCCTTCCTCCAGCTAAAGAAGCCAAGAAAATCCAGAAGCACTCCCCTCTTCCCTCTTTCAATTCTGAACAAGATTTCTAAAAGTAAAAGCAGAGTAACTCACGAACACTCTCCATGCAGATATATTAATCTCATTGACTCATGTTCATGCATTATCCAAGATCAAGATTCTGGTCTCATGGTTGAAATGGTTCAATTGCATATATCAACGTGAATTCTGGTCATACGCGAGCTAAATTTAAACAGAGATTCCAACTTTTATGCAAGAACAGAAGGTTCAAAGAGATTTGATAATGCTAACCTGCTTTCTTGAATCCGATCGTATTCTAGCGCCAATCCAAGATGCTTGAATTCCAACCAATCTCTTCAGGGAAATCAACTCGTTTTTTCCAAGAAAAATTCAGCCCCCTTCTCCTCTGACCCGGTGCCTTTTATAGCTTTGGCAAAGAAAACGTCCTCTGATTTTTGCCTCCCCTTCCTTTTGTTTTTTTTTTGTCCTCCTTTGCAAATAAAAAACTTTGCTTTTTCTTTATATTTGCTTTTTCGTCCTTTTGCAAATTTCAACTTTTCTAGTTTTTATTAATTTTTCAAAGAAACAGAAAAAATTAAGATTTTCTTTTCAAAACTTCTTCTAATAATTTTTTTTCATTTTGTTCCTGTTCTTATTATTTTTATTATTATTATTTTTTCAGAATTATTTTTTATTTTTTCTTTTTTCTTTTTTTAATCAAACTTTTTATTTATTTATTCCACTTATTTATTCATTTATTCATTTTTTTTGTTTTATTTATTTTTCTTTTGGTTCAAAATTTTCAGATTTTAATTTTGTTTATTATTATGAATTTTTATACTTTTTATTTGGTTGTAAAAAACTAAAATGACTTTTGTTTGTTATCCGTTTTCTGTTTTCTGTTTTCTGTTTTCTGTTTTCTGTTTTCTGTTCTAAATTATTTTTTGTTTGTTTTTTTTTCTTTCTTTCATCTCTTTTTAGTTAATTTTGATTTAGGACCAAATTACCAATTCATCTTTATTTTGATTTTTATTATTATTTTTTTTTAGAAAAACTTTCAGAAAACATTTTTGTTTTCAATGTCTTGCTTTTCTCGTTTGTTTTTCTGTTTGTTGTTCTGTTTGTTTTTCTGTTTGTTGTTCTGTTTGTTTTTTATTTGGATTATTAGTTTTGAATTCTTTCCTTTGATTATAAATTTAAATTATTTTGGATTAATCACCTAAAAGAGGGTCTCGGACATAATTGGGTGTTTACACGTAGGAAATTTAATGTTCCATTACTGAACATCACTATAATTTTATTTTATTTTTTATAAATTAGCATGCACTTATTAGCAACGATGGAGATTGCATCCAAGCTAATAAAGATGGCAAGCACCAAGGCAAACAAATCTTATCTTTAGAATCAACCTTTTAAGAAATTGCTGCAACTTTTAGATGTGAAAAGATTAGAATGCCATTATTTGGTTGTGGCATTCTTAGGAATGTCGTGGAAATACCATCTAATATCTCATACATGGACATGTCTAGTGTGTGTTTGCATCAAAGGCCTCTGCTATCCAACAATTATCATTGCATTAGTTGTAAGAGCTACTTTTATGGATTAATTGGTGCAAAAACACCTTTATATGATGTTAGTATTGAAATTTCTCTTAATATCATATTACTCTTTTTCTTTTTCTTTTTTTCTTATTTTCAGATTCATTTGTCATATTTTCCTAGTCCACATGTAACTCTTGAGAGTTCTAAGTTGCATTTCTCTTTTTAAAAATTTTAAAGAGTTCTATGAAAGTCAGTTATGTAGAAAAGGTATAAGATATTCTGTTTGTCATAGTATTTAAAATTAAATATATAATTTTAAAAAATATTTTTAATATTTTTTAATATGAGAATTAAATATTTAAATTATTTATATATATAAACAAATAAAATAAAATTTTAAAAAATAAAATATAGTATGCATAAAAAATAATCTAACAAAATTTTTTATCCTTTTTCTATATATTTCTTGTATGATGAAAAATTTAAGAGTATGTATTTTTATTAATTAATTTTTAAAAAAATTTGTTGAGAGATCATTTAAAGAAATTTATATAAAATTAAAATTAAAAATTTGTACATGGAGATTTTCATGCGAAGTTATGGTTCTTTAGCATCAAAGAAATATTCCAAAGTCACAATAATCATAAACACATTTGTAAATAAACTAGGCCAAAGAAGATATGGTGTTGTCTATAAAGCTAAATTATCATATGATCATCCTGTCGCAGTAAAAATAATAAATAAATCCAGGAAATTGGAGAAGAATTGATAAATGAAGTTGTTAGTATTAGTTGAACTTCTCATGTGAACATTATTTCACTTATGGGGTTTTGTTATGAGAAGGAAAAAAGAACTCTAATATATGAATTCATGTCCAATGGTTCATTAGATAAGTTCATATATAAAAGTGGTTCTCCAAATGCTATTTGTAATTTCTATTGGCATTATTCGAGGATTAGACTACTTGCATAGAGGATATAGTACAAGGATTCTACATCTTGATATCAAACCCCAAAATAAATGTAAATATGTTGTAGATTATTATTATCATTTTTGGACAAAAATATGTTTTAATTTAGAACACAGGTTTTAATACAGAACATTGCATGTCAAATGTCAAGCTCTAAATCCTTGAACAGATAGAGGGTAAATGGTGAAGAAACAATGACTTATGATGATCTTTAATGTTTTAAATGGACGGAGTAAGAAATATGGTACGTCATAAATTGCAAGTGTCTATGCTGATTCTTGTTTAATAATCTATTCTTCACCTAAGTTTCCATTATTAAATAATAAGATGAGTGATATAATTAATCTCATTTGAGTTCATGCGCTCTTATTTATATTTTTTTATGAGTGGATACAGTCACGTTAGTTCCCTGCTTTCTACCATTTTCGAATGGAGGTTAGTTATAGATTTGGCTAGTAAATATAGTTATAGGATTGGTCATTATCTCAAACGAAATCAGATACCGAAAATCCTCTGCCATTACGACTTTGAGTAATGAAGGTGTTGGATTGGAAGTTACATATTGACACGCTCGTCGCAAACGCGCAAAAATAATTTCTAGATTTTCCCAAACTTATTGGTATAGTATAAGGTGCAACCTAGGTCATCTCCCAAAGACCATTTCAAATTCTTAAGCAAATTAGGAGAAAATTAGAACAAGGGGATATTGTAAAGATTGATATTGAGTTCTAAACACAAAATACAAAATGAAATTAATTTAACTTAACAAATATCAACTCAAGGAATTCAGAGGCTATTTTCTTAACTAATCATTGATCACTAAAATCATGCATTGTGTTTATCAACCCAGGATCATCTGGAACCCCTAAAATGATCCTTGAATTCTCTGCTGAGAAAACTCTCAGGGTTCAATTGATTATGATCAACAAGATTTAGTAACCACTTAATCTTTCATCTAAACCAATTTCATAATCAGAATTCAGTTGAAGTAAGTAATAAAATGAAAACCTTCAATTCAATTACTTAATTTCTACTCCTCAAACTTTTGGAAAATGATTTACCAATCAAAAACCAATTATAAATCAATTATACATTAATCAAAATACGTCAACCGAACAAACTTTGATTAAAAGAATAAAATTGAAGAATATAGTAGTAGAAATCACTCAATAAGCATGTAAATAAAGATCAAGACCTCAAAGTTAAAATGAAAATAGCTTGAATCCTTGAATTGAAACTACAAACTTAGCCTTCCATGAAGGAGGCAAACTAACAACAAATAAGAACCTAGCCTTCCATGAAGGAGGCAACTAATAATAAAGAAAAACTTAGCCTTCCATGAAGGAGGCAAACTAAGAAGAAAGAAAGAAAGATAGAAAATGGTATTGGAGTTAATATCCAAAGGGGTGTGTTTCTCCTCTTGTAAACCCTTCTATTTATAGAGGATTTTTGAGGCATCATCTTCAGAAAGTCACCAATTAGGATATTACTTTTCTACCCTTTTATTGCTTTCACATGGGCTTTGTTGAAAATGCAAAACACTTTTGAATTTTTGTCACCAATGAGCACAACAATTTTGACTTTCTTCCAGCGCAATTTCGGATATTCACGGGTCCAAATTAGAGCTTCACGTCTGAACAAAGGTTGTAGCCCCGGATCTTATATTTCCCACAGATTTGATTTCATCTCAATAGGACCTCTGTAGCTCAAGATATGGCCGGATCTTTGCACACTGTTCAAATTCCACATCAGCAACACTATCTCATCTTTTGAGATAATTTCGGAGTCCTAAATATCCCATTTAGAGTCTTCTCTTGCTTTGTAACTGTGGACACTTCTTTAAGCTTTCATTCAAGACAGATTTCATGATTTTTGGATGTCTAAAACTCCTATTATGCTTAAAATACTATAATAGTGTCATTTTAATCGGGTAAGCAAAGAAATTCAATTAAACTTCATATGAACCCAAACTCATAAAATATGACAAAGATCACTTAATTGACCATATGAGAAGTCTTAATGAGATAAAAGTGAGAGATAATTATTTATGAAATCTATACTTATTACATATGTTTCGCGATAGAATGATAAGGAAGGATAGAAGGGTGAGTGGAGATATAGATTTGTAAGGATTCATGGTCAGGAAAGATAGGGAGCGGTATTCTATTAGGTTATTAGTGTGGATACAATATGACGCCGTTTAATGTCATCTGATTGTTCATGTTAGCATTTATGTTAGCATTTAACGTCACATATCAGCACGTCGTTAACAGAAAGTAATCTCAGGATTAACGTGAAACACGGAGTAAAATATCTTGAACTAATGACTTAATTTTTTTTAAATGAAAAAATAAAATAAAATATATTAACAAAATAAAAAACTAAAGTGACAATTCATTTTTAGTTAAATTATATCTTTATTATTTTAAATTATTATATTATTATTCTTATGATTCTTCCATACCGTCGTGTATATACAATTGTATGTTTCATCTTTAATTCTTAATCACATTAATAAATTAGCGTAGAGATCTCTCATATAAGAATCTAGAAATAAAAAACCCTAAGTAGTTAACATGTCAACAAGGAACTGTGTAAGAATCCTTATGTTTTCATATCTCGTTTTTTTTTTTTTTTCCATTTCAAAAAGATATTTGAATCTAAAATATTTATTATGTTCTTAGAAATTTTTTTCATCTATAAATGGAAATAACTTATAAATTTACACTACTTATGCTAAATTAATTTATCTATCTATATAGCTTACTATAATGGGATTTGCTAACTTGTTATGTAAACTTTATTATTTTCTTAAAAAAATGGTCCCATGCTTAAAGAACATCAATTATCCTAAAAGTAAGTTGATTTATTATAGATTTTTAACGAGCAATTATAATGTTTTAGAATTTGAATCATTCATTTTTATTTAGTTATTTTTGAGAAATTAAAGAATAAAAAATGAATTATCTTACCAAAAAATTTCAATAATTTAAACATATATAACGAAAGTTTGTTGTTAAAAAATTGAAGAAATGAAATATCATATTTTTTTCAGCATCATTTTCTCTCTCTTTCTCTCGTATTAACTTTTTTTCTTTTTCTTTCTGTATATATAAAATATTTACCACTTAATATAATATTATATATAATATATAATTAATAAATATATATTATATTTAATTTATCATATTATAATATTATATTATATATCATAAAATTATATTAATTATATAAAAATATTATAATATTTAAATATTTTTCAATGTAATATACAGTTATATTATATAAAAGGCATTATAATAAATAAAATCAAATTTGTTTTGTATATATCATAAAGTTATATTAATTATATACAATATTATAATATTCAAATACTTTTTAATATAAAATAAAATTATATGATATAAAAGTTATTATAGTAAATAACATACAAATATATTTCTATTGTACAATGATCATAAAAACATATAAAATAAAAGTTTGGGATATAAATTAAGTATTTTTATGTATTATTTTATTTTTTTATTCTCAAAATCTATTAAACGCACCTTAAAAGTAGAATGAAAAAATAATGTCTCGGATTCATATTAAAAAAATATATTTAAAATGATTAATATATATATATATATATATATATGATGAAATAAGAAAAAAGAAAAGAAAATTAAAGATTAATGCTTTTTAAATACCTTTGATGTATGATCAAGTATAGATCAAAATAAATATTGAATATTGATATGAAAAATCCAATAAAATCAATAAAAGGAACCTTGATCTTGGGAACATCCAAATTATTTTGGAATAAGATTAAAGTTACTAGTATTTATATTTTTATGGTTCATAAATAATTGATGATTTCTTTACATTGACTTCCTTTTATTGTTCTTACCTAGAAACTTAACTGGAAACCTTTTCACTGGACCACAGTCCAAGAGGATAGCTAGACCAGACTCCACATGAGTAATCCTTCATTTTAAATTATTGCACTGTGTCGCAACCGTAATTCCGACGAGACGACGAACTCGCTAAAATTTGAAAATAGATTTTGATGATTCCCCAGTGGAGTCGCCATCTGTCGCAACCGTAATTCCGACGAGATGACGAACTCGCTATAATTTGAAAGTAATTTTATTATTTGATTGTGGAGTCGCCACCAAATTTTTGTTTAAGGGAAAAAGATTTGGAAAAACCCTGACTCAATGGATGAGATTCGAAGTTCTGAGTCGGTTCGAGTGTGGAAGGTGTTAGCACCCCATTACTGTTCCAAGGAACAGTACCCTTAAACCGAGTGTGTGATTATTTGAAAATAGTTTGATCCCTTAATTAATTTGAAAATAAATAGGGTTGATGGAGGTTAGCACTGACAGGACTTGATCCTGCTCCTACGTATTCCCCGGTGCAATGGGAAATTCAAGGCTTACGTAGTTCTGGTTCTAAGAGAGACTCGATCTCTTGAAGAAACAGAGGGGTGATTTGAGGATAGGATTGATTTTGAATATACTAAGATTGTGTACTTGCATAACCCAAACCGTCGTAGGCAGAGTGGAGTGAGTTTGCACGAATAACTCTTGTGAACAAGAGAGAAGGTGCACATTCGTATAGAATCAGTTGTACGAATTTAGAGATTTAAAATAGATATTTGAAATAGACGTTTTCTAACAGAGAGTTAGTAGATAGAGATTTTCTAAAATTTATGTTTAAATCCAAATCGTCGTAGTCGCATTTTGAATCTACATCGGCGACTTAAAACACAACAACGAGAAGGTCCTGTTCGTTAAAATCCATCAGACACATTTTCAGAAAAATTAAAAACAGATATTTTGAAATAGACATTTTTTGGTGGAGTTAGGAACACGATTTTCTAAAATTGCGTGCTGCAAAGTCCAAATCGTCGTAATCGCATTTGAATCCACACGAATTAAAAACACGTAAATGCCAGAGAAATTCGTCACGTGTTAAATCCGCTTGCACACGTTTTTAGAAAATTAAAACAGATATTTTGAAATAGACATTTTTTTAGTAGAGTTAGGAATAATGATTTTCTAAAATTGCGTGTTTGCAAAATTCAAATCGGTCGAAAAGTCGCATTTGAATCAAGACTTCAATTAATCACAGAAACAGCAGGAAGGCTGCCTGTTGTGTTAAAATCTATTGACACACATTTTAAAAATTAAAGTAGTGTTTTGAAAACAGATGTTTTTACAGTAGTTAATGAAGATAATGTTTCAAAAAAACGATTGGATTTAATTTAATAGTTACATAACCAAAAATTGGGCTTGACCTAAATTAAAAGAAAATGGAAGAAAATAATTGATTTTAAGTGAAAAGAAGGGGCTTGGGCTGGACCCATGACAAAATTGAATTTGATTTCAAGAAAAGGAAAAGATCGGGTTTGACTCCAAAAATTGATTAAAGAAAAGAATTGAAGCTTGATCCAAATTAAGCAAAATCCAACTTTAAAGAAATGATTTAGAATTAAAGTAAAAGAAGTGAGCTTGACCCAAGTGAAGGAAAATTGGATCGAGATTAAAAGAATTGGGCTTGAATTAGACTTGATTTAACATAAACTTGACTTGATTTGAAGTTAAGGAAAGGAATTGCGAACATGCTTCAGTAATCAAGTGATAGAAATTTCATTTCAAGTCCAAATTAGATAAATAATATCAGTCTGGAAACTAGAGAGAAAGACAAAGAAAACGACAAAAAAATCATCAAAATCGGAGATCATTTGATTGACTAAAAAACAAAAAACGAAAAACAGAGATGAAAATCACCCCAAGAACACACATTTTTTTAAAATTTGAATTCAAATCTCAGAATTTTTAGAAAAAAATTTTTTGGTAGATCTGAAAAATAAAAACCAATCAATTGAAAGATATGGATCATAGGAATCAAACAAAACAAGTTTTACATCAATCCAATGAGAAATGAGCAAGATATGCACAAATCAAACAAGCTAGGTTAATTTGTGCACCAGGATGAACATGCTTCGGTAATCAAGTGATTAAAAATTCATTTCAGATCCAAATTGGATAAATAATATCATTCTGGAAACTAGAGAGAAAGACAAAGAAAACGCAACAAAAATCATCAAAATCTGAGATCATTTGACCGATTAAAAATTAAAACGAAAATAGACAAGAAGATGAACCTCAAGAACACACAAGTTTTTGGCGCCAAAATTTGAATTCGAATCTCAGAATTTTTAGAAAATATTTTTGGTAGATCTGAAAAATAAAAACCAATAAATTGAAAGATATGGATCATAAGAATGAAAAAACCAAGTTTGACATCAATCTAATCAGAAATGAGCAAGATATGCACAAATCAAACAAGTTAGGTCAATTCGCGCACCAGGATGAACATGCTTCAGTAATCAAGTGATTAAAAATTCATTTCAGATCCAAATTGGACAAATAATATCATTTCAGAAACTAGAGAGAAAGACGAAGAAAACGCAACAAAAATCACCAAAATCGGAGATCATTTGTCCGATTAAAAATTAAAACGAAAACAGACACGAGAATGAACTCGGAAATCCGAGAAGAAGCAAGAAACTTAAGAGGGATAAAATTCGGACCTAACCTCCATTGGAAGGTGATGAAGAGCTGATTCTATGGAGGACAAGGGCTGAATTGAAGGCCAGAGAGTCTCCTAGGTCCTCCCCTCAAAGGTTCTGAAAATCCCCTTCTAAGACTCCAAGTTCTCCTCCTCCCAAGAATTTCCAAAAATGAGAAAAAAGCCCTTTTCTTTTCTTGTTTGTAGGTATATATAGCCACATCCCTTCTTGGCAAGGGTGAAGCTCTTTCAAAGAGCCAAAAGCCAGTCTCCTCTCTCTTAGCAAGGGCCAAGTCCTTTCAAAGGGCCAAAAGCCACCCCTTTCTAGGAGCCAAAAGCCAACCCCTTTGATTTCAAAATTTTTGTTCCCTATTTTGATTTTTCAGCTTTCTCTTTTTTTCAATTTTCATTTTTTTTACCTTTTCGTTTTTTATTTTTGTTTTTTTTTTCTATTTATTTATCATTTTTACTTATTCTTTAATTTCCCTTTTATTTTTATTATTTTTTATTTTTTATTTTTTATTTTTTACTTTCTGTTTTCTGTATTTTCTGCTTTCTGTTTTTTCTGTTTTCTGTTTTACATCTTTTCAAATTTTTAATTAACTTAACTTTTGGTTAATTTTAATGATTGGGGGCCTCGGACATAATTGAGTGTTTACACACTGTTATTCTTATTATTCTTCTATACCACCAAGTGTTACATATAATTGTTTGTTCTATCTTTGATTATTAATCGCATTGATAAATTTGCACAAAGATCTCTCATATAACAATCTAAGCATAAACATTGAGGAGTTGACTTGTCAGTAGGGAACCGTGTAAGAATCCTTGTATTTGCATACCTTTTTTTTTAGCAATTTTGAAAAGCTATTTGGATCTAAGAAATTCACTATGTTCTTAGAAACTTGTTTGCATCATTTATGAATGGAAATTACTTGTAAATTTATACTAATTATGCTAAATTAATTTTATCTATCTATATAGCTAATGCTACACTAGTGGAATTTTCTAACTTGTTCTGTCAATTCTATTATTTTCTCAGTAGAATGGTTTCATGTTTGGGAAACATCAATTGTTGTGAAAGTAAGTTGATTTGTTATGGACTTTTAAAAAGCAATTATAATGCTTTAAAATTTTAAATCTGTTGATTTTTGTTTAGTGATTTTTGCAGATAGAAAGTGAAAAGGAAATTATCTTGCCATAATATTTCAATACTTCAAACTTATATATCAAAAGTTTATTGATAGGAAATTAAATAAAATGAAATGTCATATTTATTATATGGTTGACAAGGCATAGGATTTGTGTTGGTATTGCTAGAGGTTTGGCTCACCTCCTGTGAAAGTCAAGGCTAAAGATAATTTATAGGGATATCAATACTACTAATGTATTACTAGACAAAAATCTTAATCCAAAGATATCTGATTTTAGTTTGGTCTAGTTTGATGAATAGGGCTATACCCTTATGACTACCCAAATAGCTTACACCCTGTGAGTTCTCATATAATTTTATGTTTTAATGAAATTTGCTTGAGTAATATTCATTATGAGAAAAAATATAAAATTATAAAACAGAGATCACACATGCTGAGATACTCACGAATTTAGCTTAGCTCACTTATTTTGACTTTAAAATTTGTATTTGCTATAACTAATGTATGGATTTTAAATACTGCAGTAGATATATAGTCCTTGGATATGCAATGCATGATGTGAACAACGATTTAATTCATGTCTTTGATAATTAATTATAATTATTTATTTTATTTTTAATTATACTATTTAATTAATTATTAATTATAAAAAATAAAATAAAAATAAAGAATAATAAAATTAACTTAATGTATCTAAAATTAAAAAAAAATAAAGTAAATTATTTTTTTATAAAAAAATAATAAAAAAAATAGTTAAAATTAGCATTCTAGCAACACCTATCTATAGGTGAAATGGAAACTCTTGCATTAGAAAAAAGCCATTTTTTATGACATAAATGAGAAAACTTGTTTCCTTTACAATTATATAAACATGCATAGGAATAGGGTTGAAAGAATCTGCCGAAGTTAAAAAAAAACTTTCAAGAAAAAAACATTATCGTAATCATAATTATAATAAAATGACGAACTTATTAGAAATTTTTAAAAAAAAATTATTAGATTGTAGAGTGCCATCAAAAATTTTATTTTTAAAGAAACACATTTAAAAAAATCATATCTTAAGGATAAGTTTTAGGTTCGGGAGTCAATTACGAGTAAGGAAGATATTAAGCACCTTACTCGTCTATTCCGAAGAACAACATCCTTACACTGAGTGTGATTTTGATATTTTTAAAAACTATTTGATCTTTTTAAATAGAATAGAAATAAATAGATTTAGAAAATAACTTCACAGGACTTGATCCTACTCTTACGTATTCCTTGTTGAAATTGAAAATTCAAGGTTATGTAGTTCTGGTTGAAGACTCGATCTTTAGAGATAATTGAAAAAGTAAGGTTTACACTGAATTGAGAGATAAGTTGAAAGTGTTTTTGAAATTTTTAAAAATGTCTTATTTCACATATACACAGTAATATGTTGTCAGTTCGTATTTAGAACTCATTGCGTGAAACTAAGTGTGTGAAAATATATTTTAAAATTTACTTTCGAGAGTGATAAGGAAGATGATTTTCCAGATTCACGTGTGCACAGAGTATGAGGTAAATGAGGGTTGCACTTAGACGCATATGATTTCTAAATACTGAACGGTAGGATATGCTACCGTGTGTAAAATTTAAGATTAGTAAAATATCGGAGCATGTCTTGAAAATTTGATTTTTAAATGTTTTCCTAAATCCATATGTGCACAGAACTTGTGGTAAAAGAGGATTGATATGATTTTTTAATATTGAGAAGTAGATATGCTACCAATTTATATTTAGAACTCATTGTGTGAAATTTAGAATTATTAAAATATCGGAACATGTTTTAAAAATTTAATTTTTAAATATTTTTTTAAATCCACTTATGTACCTAAGACAAACGAGGATTGCACTAAATAAATATTTCTAAATACAAAATAGTAGGGTACACGAATAGTTCATATTTAGAGCTCATTGCGTGAAATTTAGGATATCAGAATACATTTTGATTTTTTACATGAAAAATGACATGGCATTTAAATGTCTTAACGGATCTACATATGCACAAAGTATAAGGTAAAGAAAAGTCACACTAAGACTCACATGACTCTAAGTAATAAAAGGTAGGATACGTTACACGTTCAAATTTAGAACTGATTGCGTGAAATTTAGGATTTAAAAAATCTCTAAATATATTTTGAAGTTTAATTTTAATTAAAAATTTTAATATCATAAATATATTTTTAAATATATATATTTAGTATTATATTTTTTTTAAAAAAGCATATATTTCTAAAATAACAATTCAATACAATTTATACTAAAACAATATTTTTTTTGAGAACGAGAGTAAATTAAACATATTTTTTAAATAATTCTAACGCCTAAAGTAAAAAAACATTTATTTAAAGGATGAGGTAATGGATTAACAGGGTTCACATTCTTTTTCTTGGGCTATTAATTTAAAAGAATTCCAAGGACTAACTACTCTGATTTTCTTTTACTTTTTAATTAATTGCAAGTTATATCTTAAAAGGAGTTTCTACAATGTCATATATTTATCCCCATTATCAATAATTTGGGTTCAGTAGAACAATTCTCGTGGCAAGTCAATTGTGCCCAATTGGGGCAGCATTTGGCATGCACCTCGTGGGTCTATCATGCTTTTGACTTTGGGGTTAGTTTGCTTGCGTCCTTGATGTTAAAGAAAAGAAAATGGGCTTGCCTATCTACATTAGTCCTTGGGCTTTAGAAAGTTCAATAGATAAACATGTGAGTTGGGACCTTCATCCAATAGCCAGGCGTGCCCGAAGGTTCCATTGGGGGTTGGGGGAGATCGGATGATGAGGGTCCCATACTCGGAAGTGACCGTACAATGGCACTAAAGCATTTCGGCTGGGAAATAGGGATTGCATGGTGGCTATTGATAGTTATGGCGGCACTGTAACTGTGGGTTGGCGGAGTAGAGAATATGGAGGAGCTAATATTTACACTCTAAATCTACTTGAATGCAAAAGCTTTCATGCTTAGATTTGGTATAGGATTTAGGGAAGAAAATATGTACCCAAAAAAATTTAAAAGGTGCTAGAATGAACGAATAAAATGTTGTTGCGTTACACAAGCTGGAACAAATAATAAGAAATGATTCTTCAACTAAACTTTTTCCACTTAAATATAACAAATATATTTATTTATATTTTAAATTTTATTTATAATAATTAATTATTTAATTGAATACATAATTGGATTAATTATATTTTTAAAATTAATCATTTTATTTTTTTAACTAATTACATATTTTTATAATTAATTACAAAAATATATAATTGATTAACAAATGTTTAATTTTAAAAAAAATATGGTTAACTTATTTATATAATTGATAAGTAATCAATTATACATTTTTATAATAAATTATCAAAAGTAAAATTTGAAATGTAAACAAATAATTTATTGTAATTATATTTAAAAATAATTATTAAAAATATTTAATATATATATACATATTTTAAGTCTATTTAATAATTTTTTTATATAATAAATTTTAAGCTTGTAAATTTTTTAATTTAATTGTTTATATAAATTTTAAATATATTTATTTATCTTTTTTAAAATATAAATTTTTAAATATAAGTTCTGTAAATTTTAAATTAGATCAGATTTTAAAAAAAAGTTTATAATAAATAATAAATTTAAATTTAAACTTTAAATTTTTTAAATAAATTAAAATTAAACATTCAAAAATTAATTTAGGCCTACTTTCATGCTACATACAATATTCTCAAATCACAGAATCTTTAAATCAAATATTCTCATATCACAGAATCTTTAAATCACGCTAACTTCTAACCTAAGTGAACTAGTAAGGTTATCTTACCTTTGTCAACTAAATTTATATGTCTTGTTTGATTCTTTTGCTTTGATACCAATAGCTATCTCATTCGCCGCTGCATCAAGGGTACAATCCTTCCACTATAAAACTTCATGAAACTAGTTAACATGACTCCCTCACCCTTTCTTTTCTATCAATAGCTTATAATTATGACCAATGAGCCTTCTTTTATATCAATTTTAGCCATAATATCACATCCATCTAACGACTATACACCTTCCATTTCTCTTAACCGGAGAGAATTTACTTCCAAAATGATAGCCAAACTAGCTTATCTTTTCAAAAACAATAATAGTATGAAATTTTCTTAAAATAATAGATATCTCATTTCAATTTAATTCTTTCGCAGCATTTAAAGATTTGGATCTGAAAAATGGGTTGTTTCCTTTACATCAAATCAAAATGGCAACAAATAATTTTAATATTTTCAATAAGATTTGAGGAGGAGGATTTGGACCTGTTTATAAGATATGCTGAAAGATATAACATATCTACGTTTTTATTATTTATTATAATTTTTATATTAATTAATAATTTTTTTTACAAATCAACGAAAATTCATATCATTCTTTAAATGTAGGACATTTTGTGGGATGACACAGTAATAATCAAGCAACTTTTGTCTAGATCAAAACAAGGAAACCGTAAAAATTTATATACTTAAATTTTGGTTACTTTTTATGTGGCAATCCAAGCTTAATATGACTAGAATAGTATTCTTACCAAAATTTCTTTAAATTCACACTATGTATTGCTTATGTGAATCAATTTAGTCATGATATAATCGACTTACACTATCCATTGTCTTAAGTAAAAAATATCATATAATTTTCATGAAATACCATTTTAGAAGAGCACTACTACTACAACGCATTTAACACTTATCAAAAGTCACTAAAATTAAGCTATACAAGTTTCATCAAATTGTTTGATTATTTATTGAATTCAAATTTCTATCCTTTTAATATATTATAGCTATAGGTTGTATTTCAACGGCATAATCAATGTGAATTAAAATGATTTAAAAAAATTAAACTAATATCTTTTAAATTTTAATGTAATTCTATTTAATATTCTTATTTTTTTATCATTACATAAGCACTCTTTTAACCATTACAGAAATTAATTGTTTTTTTGTTAAATATTACAGAAATTATCTTTTTCATTCCTTTTTTATTTTTTTATATCTAAATTCTTACATTTTATACTCAATCTTTATTATGCATACACTAATGATAATTACATTCTTATATCTCAATAAAAGTTCTGTAACAAACATTCTTTCTTTATAAATCTTAAAGTTTTAATAGAACATTCTTTCTTCTTTAATTGTTGGTGTGACAAAGTGAGGAAGGGAATGGAAGGTTAGGAAAGAAGAGAAAAAGATGTCCAAAATTTAAGATAGGAGAAATTTTTTAACAAAATTTTGTTAATAAAGATATGTATAGCACATAACCAACTTCTCTTAATTTATTTAATGTTCTCAAACCCACAAGATGGATAGTGCAATAAACTTCAACAAATAAAAGTTTAAGTCGGTTTACAAAGTTAAAAGTATCATACATACATTAAAACTTAGTGAATGTCGGTATAATTTATCTTACAAATTATAATATTAATAAAAGGATAATATAAATAAAAATTATAATTTTTAATATTAAATTATTTTTAAATTTATATAAACAAAAAATTATGTTTAATAATATATTTTTTTAAATTTTTTTTCATACATCCAATTAAGAAAAGAGATTTTCTTTTTTCTAATTTCAATCCATCAAACCAACTCGTAAAAGAGGGAAAGAAATTAGTGGCATAGAAATAAGGATGGAAATTAGTCATGATATCTCACAAGTCTAACATGATTTGCCTTGATCCTTTTAATAAATAAATATATTCAAACTTTAAAAAAAAATATTTTTACATAAAAATAAGTCAAGCTTAGACTTGTAAAAAAGTTAACTTAACCTTGTTTAAATATATAACTTTATTATAATTTTATAATTTAACATACAAAATATAAGGTATAAGATATATAATAAATAATATATAATATATTTATATATTCTATTTACATAATATAATATATTAATATTGATATATAATAATGATGAGGTATTAAATTACAAAAGTGTAACTTTACTTAAGTTACTCCATTTAATAACTCTTATATATAATTATATTTTATCAATTCAACTATTAAATTAATAAATTATATTATATAGAATATTTTTGCAAAATTTTACAAAATTTAAAAAATATTTGATATTTTATTAAATAAATTTAAATTAACAAATATTATAAGAGACATATTATCTGTTAATTTGAATTTATTTTTTAAGGTATCAAACAT
The DNA here is from genome assembly GCA_026541065.1 of Canavalia ensiformis. Classification (NCBI taxonomy): domain Eukaryota; kingdom Viridiplantae; phylum Streptophyta; class Magnoliopsida; order Fabales; family Fabaceae; genus Canavalia; species Canavalia ensiformis. The sequence continues at coordinate 49,577 of JAMKYM010000089.1, forward strand.
TTTTTAAATTTTATAAAATTTTACAAGGATGATTTATATAATATAATTTATTCATTCAACGATTGTATTGATCAAATATAATTATATATGAGAGTTATTAAACAGAGTAACTCTTAAAAAAGTTACTCTTCAAAAATCTTGATCCCTCCTTATTATTATATATTAATATTATACTTAAACACTTAGGATCTATCTTAGCATGTTTCCACATGTGGATAAGAAAAAATGTAATTTTTTTTTGGAATCAATTTATCATACAGAAAGAGAAGTAATTAATTTTCATGAGCCTTACATATTCTTAATTCCACCACATGACTAAGGAATTTAGGGAGAATGTTTTTTTAAAATTTTAAATAATTATATTATTAGAAAAAATAAAACAAAATTATAATTTTAAGATTAAAATATTTTTAAAATTTACATAAATAAAAATTTATATTATTATTATTATACTTTTTTATACTATCTTTTTTCTAATTTATATCTATTTAAACAACTTATGTAAGTTGAGAAGAAATTAGTGGGATATAGTGATGGAAATAGTGTGAACCAAATTAGACTTTAAGTATTTAAGTGTGATAGGTTTAAAAATACAATTTTTAAAATTACAAATATGTTTAGAAATCTATAATACAAAAATGATCAATAAATAAACTTAAAATCTATATAAATAATTAATTAAAAATACCTTCAAATTTAAAATTTATAAAATAAAAAATCATTAAATAAATCTAAAACATATATATATATATATATATAATATTTAAACAAACTATCTATAATTTTTATTTAAGAACAAGAAAAAAATCATATAAATTTTTTATTTAAAATATAAAATATGTAAATATAATATATTATAATAAATATAAATAAATTAAACAAATATTTTAATAAGATTAAGTCTATTTTTTAATCTAAATTTATTTTTTTACGAGTCTAAATTTATATTAAAAGAAGTTAAACTTTAAACAAATTAAGTTTCACTTTACTCTTAAACAGTTTTGTTAATTTTTTTTCCAATCAATTTATCTTACAAATTTTAATAATCTCATATATTTTTAGTCCTTGCACATGAGTATGAAGGAAGTTAGTACTTTAATTATTATATTTTTTAAAAATAAAAATAAATAAAAATTATAATATTGATAAAAATTAATATAAATAAAAATATAATTTTAAGATTAAATTATTTTTAATTTATATAAAATAAATTTATATTATAGATATATTTTATTTTATTTTATTATTTATGCAAATCAAAAATAATTTATTTTTTCATTCTATTTCCTATCTTTTAATTTTTTTTATTTTTTATATCATCTAAACTAAATATAAAATCAACCTATTTTGTATAGTTTCATAAAAATATGTTTGCCATTATTAGTAATTCAATAAATAAATTTTCTAATATTCTTATAGACATTCACTTTTTTTAACTGTATTAATCTAGTGTATCATAATATTTAACATATTTTAAAAAAATTATAATACTTAATATTTTTAGATTAATCCCCTGAAAGTTTATACTAAAATTTTGAAAGTTAAAATTTTTATTATTGAATAAAATTATTTTTAAAATTTATTTTTTCTTATTAAATTATGTAACTTTTTAACACAACAATGTTTTAAAAAATATTCTTTGAAATGACACTTCAAATTAAATTTTAAATATTAAGTTATTATATTAAATTTAAAGATATATTTATTTTTTAGATAAACTAAATTTAAAATTATTGTAATTTTATTCAAGTTTAATTTAAATTATTTGATATTTAAAATTTTGAATGTATAAAATTAAGAAAAAAATTAGGTAACAATTTTAATAATTTTTCTTCTTAAATTTTAAGAGTTTTTATCCATTTAATTTTTTATAAATATAATATTTTTATTATTACTTATTAATTAATATATTTGTTAATAATAAAAAATATTTTAAATTATTAAATTTTTTTTGTTTATATATTTTATTTAAAATTAAATTTTATAATTCAATAATTTTTGTATTTGAATTGGTTACTCCGTCATGAATTAATATCTTTGCGACGATAGTCAGGAGATTCATCTTATCTAATTAAGTTTTTTTAGACTAATAAAACTTAATTTAATTATATATTAAAATATAAAAATTCTAATTTATCTTAACTTATATTGATAAGAAATTAAATGAATGAAAAATTTTAAATTAAATTTTTTTATTAAAATTATAACATCAAATTTAATTAATTTATTAAAATTTATTTTAAATTAAGATTGATTAAACACTATAATATACTCCAATTTTTTTAACATTTAAAAAATATTATAAAAATATTACCTATTAATTTTAGTAAAATTTTAAAAAATATTATATCTGATTTATGTCATAAAATATTATTAGTAATATTTAAAAGTATTACAAAAATATAAAAAAGTAATACTTATTAATTTTATTAATATTCTTAAAAAGTGCTGTCTATGTTAAAAAAATAGATATGTTATAGTAAAAATTATAATAATTTTAAATTTTGTTTATATTAAAATAAATATATCTTCTAATTTATTCTAATGTATTAATATTTAAAATTTAAATTGAATTAGTATTTAAAACAAATTAAACATTATATTAAAAACATAAAATTTAATAAAATAAATGTATGAATAATTTTATTTAATATGATAAAAAAATTTAATTTAAGATATTTAACATAAACTTTTGAAATCAATCTAAAAATATTAAATATTATAATTTTTTAAATATATATTAAATATTATAATAACATTAATATAATTATTGAAAAAGATTAATTACCTCTTACACATAAAGAAGGTATAAGGAAAAAAAATTTCTATAAAAATTTTATAGATTTCTTATCCAATTTGATTTGTTTTTTCTTTCTTCTTAAACTTCGTTTTGTAACATTAGATTATTACTATTTTAAAATATAAATAAAAGTCAACAACTCAAAACAGTTAGTTGACTCTAATTATGATAAGATAATTAGAATTAAATTTTAAATTATCACTATTTTAAAATATAAATCAAAGTAAACAACTTAACAAGTTCAACTGACTCTAATTATGATAAGATAAGGATCAAATCAAAAATTTGTAGAATAAAATTAAATACAATTATTAAGAATAAAAAAATGAGATATGTTATAGTAAAAATTACAATAATATTAAATTTTGTTTATATAAAAATAAATATATTTTAAATTTATTCTAATGTGTTAATATTTAAAATTTAAATTGAATTAGTATTTAAAAATATTTAAAAATTATATTAAAAAAATAAAATTTAATAAAATAAATTTATGAATAATTTTATATAATATGATAAAAAAATTTAATTTAAGAAATTTAACATAAACTTTTGAAATCAATCTAAAAATATTAAATATTACAATTTTTTAAAATATATTAAATATTATAATAACATTAATATAATTATTCAAAAAAATTAATTACCTCTTACAGATGAAGAAGGTATAAAGAAAAAAATTCGATAAAATTTTATCATTGCTTATCCGATTTGATTTATTTTCTATTTCTTCTTAAACTTCATTTTTGTAACTTTAAATTATTATTATTTTAAAATATAAATAAAAGTAAACAACTCAAAACAATTAGCTGATTCTAATTATGATAAGATAATCAGGATTAAATTTTAAATTATTACTATTTTAAAATATAAATTAAAATAAACAACTTAACAAGATCAACTGATTCTAATTATGATAAAATTATTAAAAAAATAAAATTTAATAGATATGCCAATCAAGATTTATATGTTTATAATTAAAGTTGTTAGATGAATTAACTTTACCTTATTTAGTTCTAGTTTTATTAGGATTAAAAAAGAAAATTAAGTTAAAAAGTGTTTAAATTCACATGGGTATAGATGAGTCCATACATAAAAAATTTTTACTATCTCAAATTATTAATTGTAAATTTTGATTCAGAAATAAAAAAGTTATCACATGAAATTATGAACATTTATTTTTTTGAAAATGTTCTAATTAGAACTAGCAATGAGTCAAACCAATTCGAAATTAGTCCTAGACTCGATTTGATAATTAATTTATTAAACTTGGTTGATGAATCAAATGAGCTGAATTTGAGCTAAAACTTAAACTTGTTAATTAAACGAGCTGAAACTAAGTTATGTATAATTTTACTTGTTTAGTTCATGAATTAACTTGTTATATATATAAATTATATTTATATAATTATAAAGAGAAATAAAAAAATATTTTAAAAAAATAGAAAATATAAAAAAAGATAAATAAATTAAAGAATATTTTAGTATAATAAAAAATATTGAAAAGATTATTTAAAGAGAGAAATAAAGAAATGAGAAATAAAATTAAGAAAAAGGATGAAATTTTATAGAAATAGAGTTAGATATAAACTAGGATTACATGAATTACTCCACATCTATCCCACTTACTTTAATAATTATATAAATTAGAGTTTAAAATATTTTACTTTTACAAAAGTTACAAAATAAATGGTTATAAGACAGAGATGGAAGAGTTAACTCACACTTACTCCACTTAATCTGAATCTTATGTGGTTAGAGCTTAAAAAGTCCTACTTCTAAATTAGCTACAAAATAAAAAGGTTATAAGATAAAGTTAGATAAATTAACTTATATTTATTCTTCTTAAATTGAAGATTACATAAATTAAGATATAAAAATTTTTATTTTTAAACAAGTTACAAAATAAAAAGTTATGATATAAAATTAGATGGATCAGCTCGCATTCATAACACTTAATTTAAAAGTTATATATGGATTTGGATTTAAAAATTATACTTTGAGATATGTTACAAATTAAAGAAAAAAAATAAGATTATGGTTGGTCTTGGACTAATCCTAACTAAGTTCTTTAAATTTAGGATCACGTATGTTAGGATTTAAAAAACTTATTTCTAAATGGGCTATATAATATAAAACCAAAACTTAACATAAGATGGGCCGACCCTAAAGTCATGATCCAGTTTGATAGTTCTATTTACAACGCACAAGCTCTTTTCATAATTAAATTTATTTTTCTATTTAATTTATCTATGCTCTATACTTTCAATTATAAATATAACCATTTTTACTATCTTTTTATTGTGAACCTTTCTTTTGGTATTCGAACATTCATTTGATTCAAACTTCTATCGGGATGGATAACTTTTGAGTTTGAAGGTTCTTTCAACCATCATCATGAATATTATGACTTTCTTTTCACTTTTTCATCTTTGGTTTCTTGTCCTTTATTTCATCTCCTTTTTGGCTGAAGGAGCTATTTTATTAAAAGATGAAGGTATATAATACATATTTAAAATTTTATTTTAAAATTATTTTTAACCATTCATTTTATATTTACATAACTTCCTCTTTTACCTCATATATATATATATATATATATATATATATATATATATATATATATATAAATTCGATTTAACATTACAAAAAAGAAATTATGTATACAACATTAATTTGTGTTAATTTTGATGATATAGTGCAAGTAATGAAAACGATAGCTAAAACACTTGAAAAGAAGGATTGGAATTTCACCGTGGATCCTTGTAGCGGAAAAAATAATTGGACATCTATTCAAAGGAATGAGGCTGAAAATAATGTCACATGCAACTGTTCTTTTGCTAATGCAACTGTGTGTCATGTTGTTGGCATGTAAGTATCTTATATTGATATTTTTATGTAAATTATATGTTATGTTTTGAAATTTAACTATGAATGATTTTATTTTATTTTTATATAATTTAAATAAAATATTTTAATTTTTTATTAATAGAAAAATTCTAATAAATTAACTTAAAATTTTTATAAAATTTAATATTTATTTTTCTTGGATCTCGATTGAATTTTAGTATTGCTTTAACATAAATAAAAAATAATTTTTTTATTTAGGTAGTGTTTGACAGATTTTACTAACTTTTATAAATTTTTATTTTTTTATTAAAAAATACTTTTATTTTTAAGCTTTTGTAAAAATTTTATTAATAGTTTTTAAAGATAAGATAAAACTCTACCTAAATCAAAAAATGAATTAAGAATAACATTTTCCTAAAAAAATCACATGAATAATATATCAAAATTAACATAAATTAGATAAAATATTTTTTTTTACAAATTAACAGAGTATATGTTTTAAATAAAAGGTTAGTTTAATTAGTATGTATTGAATTCTTTTATAACATAAGAGGAAAAGTGTGAATAATATTTAGTTATTAAAATAATAAAATAGTTTTTTTAAATTAATATAATTTAAAATTTGTAAACAATTATAATTTTAAATAATATAAATTATAATTTTTAAAAACTACTAAAAATAAATATTTTAAGGATGATAAATTTATTGATTGTATTAATTATAATTTAATCACATTAAATACAAGTATGACGTGTGACATAAATGTATTAAATTATATCAGTTCTGGAGTTAATAGTATTAATTATATTTTGACTGCATTAAATATAAATATGACGTATGATATAAATGTATTGAATCATATCAGTTTTATAAATAATAGAGTTGTTTAAAAGTATAATTTTTTAAACTTATTTATTAATAATTATAACTTTTTTATCTTAATTCCTTAAAATTTATCTCTTATTCTAAAGGTAAATCAACATTTCATTACATATATGTTAATATTTTTATTATTCATTACAAAATTATATAGTGAATTTCATTTATTATAACTATCATATAAGTTTTAATTTTTATTCATTGTAATATTGAATGTTAGTATTATCATATATCGGATAATTTATTATAAAAATAATTTAATAATTAAATTGTACTTTTTACACAGTTTAATAATTTTATATAGATTACTTTAAATTTATCTAATATCTTATATATAAATATTTAAATTAATATAATATATTTTTAAAATATATAAAAATAAAATTTTATAAAAATTAACATAAATAATCAAATGAATATATAATTATAATTTAACAGTTAAATAAAAATATTTTATATAAAATTATTAACAATATAACATAACTCATATAGTATAATTCATATCATTTTACTATTGTGATAATTCATAATTGAAAAATCTTGTCATGTCAAACTTAACTACATATCTTTTGCAATAAAGAGAATTGATCAAAATGCATGCAAAAGCTAAAATATTTATAATATTATTTCATACACGAGTTCTACACCCAAATTGCTTGAGTTGTATTTTATATTTTTCAACTTTCTTTATATTCAATGTTCAATGTACACTCATTAGAATAATTTTACATACTAGCAACTTTTTAAAAGTGGATCGTTCATTAAATTGATTAAAATATTAATTTAAAATTTAATAATTTAATTATATTTGAATCAATTTTAATAAATATTAATTTTAATATATTAATTATATTAAATGATTTAATATATTTTTTTTATACTTTCATTCTAATGTTTTACAGTGACCTCAACTTTAACTACCTTAATGGTACAATCCCTTCACAATGGGGTTCCATGAAACTTGTCAACATGTACTCTCTCACCCTTTCTCTTTCTATGTTGATTAATATCAATGGATTATAAGTTTGACCAATAAACTTGATTTTATATCAATTTTAGATATATTTTTTAGGATTAAAATAATTTTTTAATTAAATTTAATTTTAATATTTTAAAAAAAAATTAAAATTAAAAATGATTTTTTTATAAAATTTAAATTTTAAAAAATGGTTCTTATTATCACTTTATAATAATATGTAATATATGTAATCATGATACACCATCAACTATTGTATAATAAAAGATGAATAGACATAGGTGTATGTCATAACATTATCAATGATAATAAAAAATATTTTAAAATATTAAATTTATGCAATCTAAACTAAGAAAAAAAAAAATTAATCATATTTTCAAATATTAAAATATATTTTATATTTATTGTTTTAACCATAATCTTCTACTAATTTCATGAAACTAGTAATTTATGCTTTTTAATTGTGGCAGTTCCCTTCGTGGAAATCGATTAACAGGTCCAATTCCTAAAGAATTAGGAAACATCACCACCCTAAAGAGTTTGTAAGTTTATTTTCCTATTTCAATTTTATAAAAATTTCTAAAAAAATTTAAATCTTAAACATGAAATGCATAGGGTTTTGGAGTACAATCAATTGTCTGGAGAGCTTCCTCCAGAGCTTGGAAATCTATCCCAACTTAAAAGACTGTAAGTTCATTTTGAAATTAACAATTGTTATAATTTATTTTATATTTGGTGATTAAGTTTTACTACTGAAATATGAAATCAGCAATGTTTATTGATAAATTTTTTGTTCATATACTCTAATGTTGATTTGTTTTCTTGAAAGTGCTTAGATAATCAATGATGAGAAAATTCTTTTCAATTTTATAGATTATTATCGATTGCTTCTCTTTTATAAAAGTTCAAGGATTGATTTTTATGAATTTAATCATTCTGAACTTAATATAAAAAATTTAGATTCTGTGATTTATATACTTAATTTTAATGATGTTATAGGTTTCTTACCTCTAACTATTTTACTGGAAATCTACCAGCAACATTTGCTAAGCTCACTGCATTGAAAACTGTGTAAGTATTTTTTCTTTATTTTAATTTTATTAAAGTTAATTGCTTTAACCATATTATTGTTTTATATAAAAAAAAGATCTTATACTCTAATGTAGTCGACTTGGCGATAATCAATTCTCTGGAACTATACCCAATATAATTCAAAGCTGGACAAGTCTTGAAGGATTGTATGTATCTTTTTATCTTAAAAATTTAAATCCTCTAATATTTCTAGTTGAAGTACTTAATGTTTATTGGTTTATCATTCTTAATTGGAATAGGGTAATGGAAGGAAGTGGTTTCAGCGGTCCAATTCCTTCTGCAATTTCATTTTTGAAAAATCTCAGTCAATTGTAAGTATGATGTATTCATTTTCTCACTTATTTTCCAATGTGCTTAAGATATGTTATGCAGGAGAATTACTGACTTGAAAGGATCAGAATCTCCAGTTCCACAACTTCAAAACTTGACAAACTTAAGAACATTGTAAGTTAAAGGCTTGTATTATTATTATTATTATTATTATTTCTTATTTTGTTAGTTAATGTGCCAATAAATAATATTCATAGCAATAGAAAATAGAAAAGATGAGAAGGTATTATTTTTTTTTACCTCACATAATATATTGTCAAATTGTTTCCCAGAGTACTAAGGAGTTGCAATCTTATAGAGACAATTCCTGAATATCTTCAAAATATGACTAGTTTAAGATCTTTGTAAGTGATGTTTTATTTCCTTTCAATTATTCAAGGTTGGTACAATGGTACTATGTATAGAAATTTTTTGAATTATTTGTATGTATATAGAATTATTTATAGTTGTTGCACTTTGAACTCATCGATTTGGTGAAAAGCTCTTTGTTTGTTACACTTGAGTAACTAAACATTTTCATGTTTCTTTTCTGATACCATTTTTTTCTCTTAAATAATACTTGATCTGGGCATAATTTCTTTCAGAGATCTTAGTTTTAACAAATTAACAGGGCAGATTCCAAGAAGGTTAGGCAACCTTAAGGACCTGAATTTACTGTAAGCAATATTCCTTTATTTACATTTTTGATTTATGATTTCACCAAAATGTGGATATATATTAGATAATTGGACTGTATTAGTTAATTTTAATTGTTGGTACTTCAATTTTGGAAAAATTTACAATGTAGCTACTTCTTTCATATGTTGTAAAAGTCACAATAATTGATGTTTATTTAAATCCTAATATTGTAAATTATAGATCCGTTTATAAAACCTTGTTTTTTCTTTTCTTTTAATACTTGTATAATATAAGTTTTAACTTTAAACACAAACCGGAATGACTAGTAAACATTTAACCAATTTAACTCTTCAGGTCCTTGTAAAATCAAATCTGACTTAAGTTGATAAGATAAGGTTATCTAGTTTAAAATGAAATGAAAATATTTTTATAAATTTATAAGTTACACACACTTACAAAACTCTGAGTGTATTTCTTTGCAAATTATATTTCATTTCAAGCCCATATATGTATATCCATGAATTATTTTGCTTTAAAGTTCAGTAGATAAGTACTCAAGAGTGGGTTTTGGTTTATTTAAATTGGAAGAGAGTATCGTGCAAAACTTGTAGATTCATGTTTTTAAAAATAATTATAAGACAAAAACAACGTTCAAGATTAGGACCATACAAAAAAATATAATTAATAAATATTATATATAATTTATATTATTATATTATATTATATTATTACTATACTAATTATATACAATATTATAAAAATATAAATATTTTTCAATGTGAGATAAAAATATATGATATAAAAAAATATAATAAAGAACATACAAATTTATTTATCTCGTATAATCATCATGAAAAAGATATAAAATAAAAGTT
>JAMKYM010000090.1:0-21985 GCA_026541065.1 Canavalia ensiformis
AAAAATAATGTAAGGTTTTGTTTATCAATAGAAACCAGAAGAAGGAAATTCCAAAAGAAATATTGTACTAAATATAAATCATGATATGTGTCCATACCCGCAGAAAGTATGCATAATTAATTATTACATATGGTGTGGCTATTCGTAAATACAATATTTTCTCATAAAATTATATATTTAAATTAATGATATGATTTCTTGAAATGAGCGATTTTTCAAATATTTTTGAATTAAGATAAAATTTGGAGACGACTGCACAGTTATAAACGATTCTCTCAAGATTTTTGCTCGTTCATCATTTTTTTTTTTTGTAATTTCAGTTTCGAAAAAGTGATAATGAAATATTTTTAGTTTTTAATTTATTGTTATTATTATTACATCTATAAAGATGGCGAATCTAAATGCACGACTCCATCTACCAAAATTTGATTGGCCAAATAAAAAGAAAACAATAAGTTCATGCATACATATTGGTTTTGATCATTCAATAAAAGTTTGAAATAGTATTACAATATTTTTGTAAAACGTAGAAACAATGGACAAGTAATCTTACCTTGTCTAACTACTCGTTAATAATTAATAAACTTATTATATTTTTATTCATTTCATTCCATATTCCCTTAAATAGATTAATATATATTTAGGCAAGCTAGTGCCAACAAATTTGACCATAGTTAACGTTCACGTTAATAAACAAAAATATCAAAAATAAATATAAATGTACAAGAATTAATCTACATCAACCCATTCAGTTCAAATTTAATGTAAAACCAACAAAAAATAATTTTCTACATCAACTTATCCAATAATAAGGTAAAAAGATTTGTAAATAATTGACACATTTTAAACATAATCTTACTGTGGGGTCATCAATCAAAAACTTCCACAATAATGATACTTGCAGAACATTTAGATTTCAGTAAATAAATGAAAATTGTGCCTACCAATTGAACCTCATTCTCAAAGAGACAAATATGTAACTATATATATTATATATATATATACATATATATATATATAAGTATTTACTTTATTTGTAAGGATTGATCTATCAATCAAAACCAGAAGAAGAAAAATCCAAAAGAAATATTGCATTAAACATAAACCATGATAGTTGCTCAATAGCTACAGAAAGTATGCATAATTAATTATTACATGTGGTGTGGCTATATGTAAATACAATATTTTCTCAAAATTATATATTTATTTTAATGATATCATTTCTTGAAATGGGCGATTTTTCAAATATTTTTTATTTAAGATAAAATTTGGTGATGACTTGACAGTTATAAACGATTCTCTCAATATTTTTTGCTCGTTCATCATTTTTTTTTAATTTCAGCAGCGACATAGTGATAATGAAATTTTTTTCGTCTTAATTTATTGTTATTGTAAACACCCATTTATGTCCGAGGCTCCTAATTATCAAAATTAATGAAGAAACTAAATATAAAAATCAGAATTCAAGAAAAAGAAGAAAATAGATGGAAAAAACAATTAAACAGAAAACAGATAAACAATTAAGCGAGAAAATGTGAAAAATGTATAATCGATAAATGACAATCGATAAACGGACAAATGTAAAACAGACAATGAAATTGTTTTTTTTTAAAAAAGGAAAAAAACAAAATTCATTTTGTAAATCAAACTTAGATCAAAAATAATAATAGTAAACATTAACTAAAAAAAAATAAATAAAAAAATCAAAGGGTTAAATCTGAAAATTAAATAAAAATTTTTGAAATTTAAAATTTTCAAAATCAGAAAAAATGAAAGAAAGGAAAAATTTGAAAATTCAATAAAAAAATCTAAAATCTGAAAATGTAATAAAAAAAAACTAATAAAAATTTCTAAGATCAGAAAAAGGAGATATAAGAAAATAAAAACAAAAGATAATAATATTAAAACAGAATATTAAAACAAATTAAAAACAAGTAAGAAATAAAATGCTGAAAATTAAAAAAGAAAACAAACTTTAAACAGAAAAAACAAACTTTAAACAGAAAAAACGAACTCTTTAAACAGAAAAAACGAACTTTTCAAAAAAGAAAACAGAAATAGAATAGAAAAGAAAAACAGAGGAGGGGGGTCTTTGGCGGGGAGTTTCTTCTGGGGGGAAGAAAAGAGAAGCATGATTGAAAGAAAAAAGGAGGTCTGGGCAAAAATGAAGTCGGGGGAACAGAATTAAGGGGGATTCAAGAATTGGAGGAGTTTTCCAGCACTTTGGACTTCGGATCCAAGGATGAGTGCTCGACGGAAACGGAAGCTGAATGCAAATTCTCATTGAGCCACGGTAAAGAAGGAAAAAAGATACTCAAGATCCACATCCTGAGAGATTGGATTGATTCCAACTCTGTTTGAAAAACATAAAAAGATCGGAGGCTGCTGGGTGAAGGAGGATTCAGCCTCTCAAAATTTTGGGAGCTCTGTGTCTACTGCATTAGCCTAATCCCTCTGATTCTTTTGATTACTTGGAGATTGGAACACCCCTGAGAGATTGGATTGATTCCAACTCTGTTTGAAAAACATAAAAAGATCGGAGGCTGCTGGGTGAAGGAGGATTCAGCCTCTCAAAATTTTGGGAGCTCTGTGTCTACTGCATTAGCCTAATCCCTCTGATTCTTTTGATTACTTGGAGATTGGAACACCCCTGCAGATCGCTCTCAGCATCCAGGTTAGTATTCTAAACTGATTTCATTGAGATCATGAATCTTGGATTACCTCTCTTTAATAATCTCCGCCTAGCCAAAAACAGAGGAAGTAAATGCTCGTTCGCATGCAGTTTGGTTTATCGTCTAAACGCCTATTAGACTGCAATTCGATTTGAATATATCATATGATCGTGTGGATTTTCTTTGATGCATGACCGTTTGCCTTGTATGGTCCGCTGATTGCTTCCTATGAAGAGTACAAAATACATTCGAACAAATTCAATTGATTCTGCTGGAAGTTTTAATAATTCGCTTCAATTCACAGCATCATGTTCTTGCTGTTAATTGTGTTCACTAGATGCATAACCGATTTGGTTGAATTCTACTTGTTGACTGATGATCATGTAGAGTGTATGAGAATTTCAGCAGTCTAATCCAATAGCACAGAACCACCATAAGCCCTCATCTTGGCAAAGTGTAGTTCCTTCCCTTACATAGTGTTCTGAGAGCAATCTCTCCCTAAGGAACCTCCCACTCAAGTCTGTAAAACAAGAGTCGAGTAAGCCAGTTACCCATTGTCGCCATTGCTGCAACATGTCAATACGCCACAGCATCATGTTCTTGCTGTTAATTGTGTTCACTAGATGCATAACCGATTTGGTTGAATTCTACTTGTTGACTGATGATCATGTAGAGTGTATGAGAATTTCAGCAGTCTAATCCAATAGCACAGAACCACCATAAGCCCTCATCTTAGCAAAGTGTAGTTCCTTCCCTTACATAGTGTTCTGAGAGCAATCTCTCCCTAAGGAACCTCCCACTCAAGTCTGTAAAACAAGAGTCGAGTAAGCCAGTTACCCATTGTCGCCATTGCTGCAACATGTCAATACGCCACAGCATCAGTGAACTGATGTGGTCATCTTTAGACCGAAGCTCATTGTGTCCTAATATCTGTTACAACAGAGTTTAGAGATCAGGGGGCCTAAGCTCTGAAGCCTGGTCACCATCAAGCTTGAGACTCCAGGTATTCATGCTAACCTCCGCACTTTTGGTCATTGTAGTATCGCTGACTTCGTTCCTAGCTTAGAGCCTTGGTCTAGACCCTTCCGATGAGAGCAATGTCCTGAGTCTTGTCTGAACAACAGAGAGACTAAGAAGAAGGGATGAGGAAGGAAGAACAGTAAAAGGGTAAGTTGGGGTAATATACAGAAGGCCACCCCATGTAATCGAGAACTGGATGTGTTGCCCTGTGAGTCAAAGTGTCATGCAGCCCATGCAAGCCATGTGAAGATCACTTTAAGATTAAAATTTAGGCGTCCTATTCTCAAATGGACATCAAGCCCAGTGGTTGGAGCGCCTTATTACATCCCCCAAGTCCACACTTCGAATCCAGGTAGGGCCATTTTACATTTTCAGCTCATTTAAACTCAGATGGTCAAATGACCATAATACCCCTGATCATTCTACAAAATGCCAGCTCTATCCCTGCCAGTTAAAATTACAGCTTTGCCCCCACTCTCCTAAATTACCAGAAAGCCCCTCATCTATTTTAGAAATTCCAGCTCTGCCCCTACTCTCCTAAATTACCAAATTACCCTTCCCTTTTTCTAAAAAAAAATTATTACAGAAAATAGAAAATTTAATTAAAAGTTACAGAAAAATCAGAAAATTCCAGGAAATAAAGAAATTACAGAAAATAAAAAATTTAAGAATATTCCAAAAATTTCAAATTAAATAGAAATTTCAAAAAATAAGTAAAAACATAGAAAATTTCAAATTAAATAGAAAATTCAGAAAATAAGTAAAAATATGGAAAATTAGAAATTGAAGAAAATATAGAAAATTAGAAAATTTGAGGAAAATCCAGAAAATCATTAAAAATTTACAGAAATTCAAAAACATCAATTCAAAAAAAAAAATTAAATAAAAATTTCAGAAAATTAAATAAAAATACAGAAATTAATAAAGATTCCCAGAAAATTAATAAATTCAGAAAATCTATAAATATTAAATGAATAGTCAAAAATTCATAAAAATTTATAAGATACAGAAAATTTTTGGAAGTACAGTAAAAAAAAAAAAAAAAAAAAAAACGAAAAATCTTTTGTTACGTTCAAACTTTCTTTTATTCAAAGATTGATGCCCTCTACAAAATATTGCCGTTTCGAAGATTTAAAAAGATCTTTTTTCAAATATTTTAGGATCTTCGAGTCTCACGCAATGGGCTCTAAGTGAGGAACTGGCGGTTTACCTGCTGTTCAACATTTAGTAGTTCATATAGGTCTTTGTGCTGCCTTAGCCGCCTTGGGCCTTGTGCATGAGTGGGCTTGAGGTCTTTTTCAAATAAAAATATAAAATATATATCTTTTCCAAATGCTTTGGGATTTTAGGCCTCACGCGATGGGCTCTAAATGGGGAACTGGCGGTTTACCTGCTGTTCAACGTTTAGTAGTTCGTATAGGTCCTTGTGCTGCCTTAGCCGCCTCGGATCTTGTGCATGAATGGGCCAAAGACCCCTCCTAAAACTAAAATTTCTTTTCGAATAACAAAATCTTCAAACATTGTCTCGAAAAAACAAGATCTTTAAGATAGTTTTTCTTAAGCATTTTTGAAGGTCAAGCCTTCACAAAATCAAATAATCTTCTCTCAAACATTTTGAAGGTCAAGCCTTCACGAACTAGAACTACGTAAGCCTTGAGTTTCCCATTGCACCGGGGAATACGTAGGAGCAGGATCAAGTCCTGTCAGGCTAACCTCCATCAAATTATTTTTCACTTTAAAAGGGATCAAACATTTTCAAAATCACACACTCGTTTAAGGGTACCGTTCTCGGAACAGGCAAGTAGTGGTGCCTAACACCTTCCCTACTTGTAACCGACTCCGAACTTAGAAGCTCATTCTTGAGTCAGGTTTTTTCCAAATCTTTTCCTTAAATAAAAATTTGGTGGCTGCTCCACATCATCAAAATCAAGTTTGTTAAAATTTTAGCGAAGTTCGCTCGTCTCGTTCATTACGGTTGTATGGCGACCACCGGGGAAATTAGAGAGTCAAGCCTGTTTGATTGAGTGTGTATTATATTTGATCCCCTCTCTGTTTATTTTCACGATCCATTACTGTTTATCTATTTGTTATCTGTTTGTTTATTCTTTGTACAAACCTTAGGATAGACGAACGATAAATTGCTATATATATCTGTATAATTTCCCCAATTGCAGGTATCCCAAAATTGTGTGCCCTCCACACTTTGCATATGCATTCCATCATGAGTGGGGCCCTATATGGGGTGCGAGGTGCTACCTAGATAGGGATCCTAGTGGTGTCACACGGGGGCCTACGTCCCGATTGGCTATCACAAAATCCCGGCTAGAAAAGGCCCTATTCATAATGCCCCACAACTAGTGGCTACTTCTATCGTTGTGGCAAGCATTAATGGACTGGAACTTGCTCTAGTGACCTCTACACCTTAGGATTACAAACTACCTTTGAAAGATTCATATAAAAGGCCATAGATCCTTAGGACAGGTAACCCACACAAGAAGCAAAGAGGGCACACACACCCCTTTCAAGATACAAGCAATTTGAAGGCTACAATTGGGGAGATACAAAAATGAAATCAAGATAAAAATCAAGAAAACAAAATAGAAGAAGAAAATTCCTAGGAAAAATTAGAAAAAGTATTTTGAAAATTTTGAAAAGATTCCAAACAAAACTTAAAAAGATGTTTTAGAAATAGAGAAATTAGGAAAATAATCTTTTGAAAATACCGAAAAATAAAAAGATTCAATAGATAGAAAATGAAATTTTGAAAACCTAAAGAATGCTTTCTAGAAAAAATTCTAGCAAAACTAAAGAGTGTTTCTAAACAAAATTAAAGGCTTTTTAGAAAAATAAAAAAATGCCAAAATTCCTAAAAACAAGTTTGTTAAAAATCAAAGATGAATAAATAAAGCAACCTTGATTTATTGTCAACACAAGAAACTTCAAAAGTCTCTAAAAGATTATTCGTGCATAGCATGCATGCCTTTGTTCATAAATTTTATCATGAAAAAAGAAGATTTCAAAAATCATTCCACATATTTTTCATTGCATCACTTATGATTTTTGCATTCAAATTATTTCTAAAAAAGGTTAATTTTTTAAAGTTTAACAGAAAAATTGGAGAAAGACAGCTTCCTCGACATCCTTATAGAACCAAATCACAATCGAGAATCATGGATGAGCTGGAGAGACAGAATAGGGAGTTGAGAGATGGAGGTCAGAACCTAAAAGATCAAGTGGCTAAGCTAATGGAGGCCATCCAACTGTCAAAACAAAAGGAGGTGACAGAATCCTTGCCGAGAGAACCAACTGACTCGTCATATCCTCTGCCATCAACTATGCCTCCGCTAACCGAAGGAGTTCATCATGGGTTTCCTCATGGGCACGCACCCTCATACAACCAAACACAAACCCAAACACACAACCTACCCTCTAGCACCACAAGCATCCCCTATGCCATTCCAAATACCACCTCACAAACAGCCGTTGGGGGAACGCACCCTATGTTCACCCAAGGGCCTCATCCTGTGCACACACCATTTTTCCAACCTCACCCTATGCCCGAGGAATACCCATGTCATCCTTCGAATGAGGACATTAAAAAATGGAGAATCCTAGAGGAAAGAATCAAGGCAATTGAGGGGAGTACTTATGAAGCCAGAAATGCAGCTGACCTATGCTTGGTTCCGGACGTGGTCATCCCTCCCAAATTCAAGGTTCCTGAATTCGAGAAATACCAAGGAACCAGTTGTCCAAAGAAACATCTGACTATGTACTGTAGGAAGATGTCTGCATGTACTTACGATGAGAAGTCAAGCCATCCATTTCTTTCAAGACAGCTTAACAGGGGCAGCTGCAAACTGGTACACTCAGCTAGAACGGACACGCATTCGTTCATGGAGGGACCTTGCTGAGGCTTTCACGAAACAATATCAGTACAATACAGAGATGGCCCCTGATCGGACTCAGCTCCAGAATATGGCCAAGAAGGGAGAAGAGTCCTTCAAACAGTATGCCCAACGCTGGCGAGAGTTGGCCGCTCAAGTACAACCTCCTTATCCGAAAGGGAACGGTCAACATGTTCATGGACACACTCCAAGATCCTTTCTATGACAAGATGGTCGGCAAAGATAACTTCCAGCTTCTCCGAGATCCTCATCATTGGAGAAAGGATCGAAAAGTGGTCAGGCGTCGAGGAAAGATCGCACAAAGCCCACGGGGATTAATGCTTCCAATTGGTGGGAAGAAAAAGACAGGAGAGACCCGCAATCGCTTCTAATCAAGGCAATACATTCCTCAAATGGCACAATGGTCCAATCGGCTCCGACCACCACCATATACACCATACACACCTTACACACCATATCCCTACATCGCTACCACCTACCAAACACCATACTCTCCTACTTACAACTATCCGACACAAATCCGACCACCAACACCGTATACGGCCCAAACACAAGCCATGAGCCAAAAATACCAACCAAAGCGAAAAAGGAGAGGAAGCCTGTCCAATTTGACCTATTCCAATCTCCTACACTGAGCCCTACCTCGGCTGATCCAAAACTCGTTGGTTGCCTTATCCTCTCCGAAACCTCAAGAGCCACCGTATCCCAAATGGTATGACGCTTAACACCGAATCGATTACCATGCGCAGATTTATGGTCATTCTACCGAGGATTGCCTAGCATGAAGCGAAAGGTACAAAGCCTCGATTGATGCAAAATGGCTGGGATTTTGGGAGGCTTGCTCCTAATACGTAGAAAACAATCCGTTGCCAAATCACGAGAGCCCGTCAACTAGTTGAAAGAGACAGAAAAGACCCAGGGCCTTGTACAAATTCGAGGATATTCATCCGTAAATGGTCAGATTTACTTTTTCAAAGTTAATCTTTTGTAAATAAACAGCAATGAATAAATACAAATTACATTTTTCATATCACTTGAGCACGTGCTTTACATTTTAGTTTACTTCTAAAAATGTACCATTCTTTTATCTCTTCAACCTAACTTTATCCTACACCAAAACAATAAATACCAATTGGTGAGGATGCCAGTGCTGTAATAAGTAATCTTGAACGTCGAATTAATCAAGCTAAAAGAGAGAAACCCAATGAGGAAGCAGAATAAACAACCAGGGATTCTACATCTCCATTCAAAGTAAAAATATCCCGCTGGAACCAAGTTTAAATCCAGGCAAAATTTAGGGATGCAAGATAAGATCCGCTGAATCGGAAGCCGAAATGATACCGGCAAGATCAATATTCAACTACACAAAATTCAAGGAGAAGGAGAAGACCCGCTGGATTAAAGATAATAATCCAGGCAAAATCAAGGTCATAAAATTCAAGAAGAAGAGAAGCCCGCTGGATTAAAAGCCAAAAATAATCCAGGCAAAAGTAGGGTTAAAATTCAAAATAATGAATCAACAAAAAAGGTCTTGCTGGGTTCCAAAGAGAATTCAGGCAAAAATCAGGATCAAACAGAAGGCCCGCTAGGTCGAAAACCCGTAAGGGTGACCTAGGCAAAAGTTAGGGCGCAATCAAACAGAAGGCCCGCTAGGTCGACAATCTTCAAAAGAGACCTAGGCAAAAGTTAGGGCACGATCAAACAAAAGCCCGCTAGGTCAACCATCAAAAAAGACCTAGGCAAAATTAGGGCACAATCAAGCAGAAGGCCCGCTAGGTCGAAAGCCTGCAAGGACGACCTAGGCAAAAGTTAGGGCACGATCAAGAAAAAGCCCGCTAGGTCAACAATCAAGAACGACCTAGGCAAAAGTTAGGGCACAATCAAGCAAAAACCCGCTAGGTCAACAATTAAGAACGACCTAGGCAAAAGTTGGGGCGCAATCAAGCAAGAGCCCGCTAGGTCAACAATCAAGGGCGACCTAGGAAAAAGTTAGGGCACGATCAAACAAAAGCCCGCTAGGTCAACAATCAAGAATGACCTAGGCAAAAGTTAGGGCACAACCAAGCAAAAGGCCCGCTAGGTCGAAAACCCGTAAGGGCGACCCAGGCAAAAGTTAGGCGTAATCGGGAAGGCCCGCTAGGAAAAAACCCGTGGGCGACCTAGGCAAAAGTTAGGGCGCAATCAAGCAAGAAGGCCCGCTAGGTCAACAATCTTCAAAAGAGACCTAGGCAAAAGTTAGGGCATAATCAAACAAAAGCCCGCTAGGTCGAAAACCCGTAAGGGCGACCTAGGCAAAAGTTAGGGCGAACGAAAAGACCCGCTCGGATTGAAAGCTCAAAGGAACAATCCAGGCAAAATTAAGGTCGGTTCAAGAATCCTAGGACAAAGACGACATTTCTACACCTCATATTCTCTAAAATCTGGGCAAAATTTTTCCATTTCTCAAGTTTGGTCAATTTGACAATCAAGATTATGAAAAGCAAGACGACATTCTTCATCAAAAAGGTGCCATTTGGGCAATTAAACCTACACACCTTTTGTCATTTTTTCTTTTCAAACACTACCTCAAACATCCCTTGCAAACTTTCTCTATACTTTTCATTAACCATCCATAAACCATTTCGCACCCCTCAATAGCGCACATGCCAAAGGAGATGTGAAAAATGTAAAAATAAAAAGGATTAATTTTGAAAAGTTATGACAAGTCGGATGAATCCTTGACCGTTGCAACACGATAGAATTGTTTCCCAAAAATTCATCTTCCTACCAGCCACGATGCCACAAAAAGGAGTGTCTACTCAATAATATTGACCTTCGTTGGATCTCGAAGATCTTGGAAAAGAAAGTTCCAAAACTGATCAAAAGCCCAGAGATTGACCAAAACACCGAACTTAAGTCAATCTAGCTCGTCCCGATTTTGATTCTTGTCACACCAACTAGAGGGTTGTCGAGGAAGAATATGTCAGAAAAAAAATTAAAAATCAAGAGAAACAAAAAGTTTTACACCATTTCATGGTTTGCATTCAATAGCATCTATTTCATCAAATATTTATTCCAAGCATCAAAATAAGAACCCACACCATTTCTGCATGCATCCAAGCATCACAAACACTATATTCTTCTTTCATTCATTCAAACATCGCAATAAGCATTTTGTCATTCAAGCATTCCATAACTCATCTTTCAAAAACCAATTAAGACCTCGGTAAAATTGCCCGAGTTGATCATAATTAAAAGACTTCCAAACTGGGGCAAATACTTGCCCACACAAAATTCAATTTGAGGTCACCCTCAAATTCTGGATCAAGTCCAAACAGGGGCAAACGCTTGCCCCCAAAAAATTTTTAATTTGAAGTCACCCTCAAATTCTGGATCAAGTCAAGACTGGGGCAAACGCTTGCCCACACAAATCAATTTGAGGTCGTCCTCAAAATCAAGTTCAAACTGGAGTAAACACTCGCCCACAAAAGCTCGATGTGAGTTTACCCTCAGATTTTGGATCAAGTCCAAACTGGGGCAAACATTTGCCCAAGGAAGATTTAAATTCAAGTTCAAACTAGGGCAAACATCTGCCCGAGAAAATCCAAGTTGAGGCAATCCTTAATTCCCCAACTTCAATCAAAAAATCCAAGTTGAGCTCATTGAAACCTTCCAAACTGGGGCAAAATGTGCGCCCAAACTTCATTCAAACCAAGGCATTCCTCAATTATCAGGAATATTTTAAACTGGGGCAAGATATGGTTCCCCAAGTTTTCCCAAAGAATAATCATCAAGTGCCAAAAAAAAAACCTTCAAGCGCAAGGTAGAATGCATCATTCTGCTCACTGGCCTATGTTGTCAGGCTAAAGCATTGCATCCTTACATTCTTGCTCACTGGCCTATGTTGTCAGGCCGCCATAGCGTAGATTTACTGCTTTCAGGCCTATGTTGTCAGGCCGCCATAGCTTAGATTTATTTCCAGGCCTATATTGTCACGTGCCACCTTAGTGTAGATTTACCTTTCAGGCCTATGTTGTCGGCCGCCATAGCTTAGATTTACCGTTTGTGCCTATGTTGTCTGCCGCCATAGCTTAGATTTACATTTCGGCCTATGTTGTCAGGCCTCATCAAATTTTGTTTCTGCATTTATCCTGGCAACAGCAGGGTTTCATTTGCATTTTCCCGGCAACAGCGGGACCTCATTTGCATTCTCCTGTCAACAACAGGACTTCAAGCACGTTTATTTTTCTGTCCACCTGTCAAGCAGGTCTGCATTTATCCTGGCAACAGCAGGATTTCATTTGCATTTTCCCGGCAACAGCGGGACCTCACTTGCATTCTCCTGTCAACAACAGGACTTCGAGCACGTTTATTTTTCTGTCCACCTGTCAAACAGGTCTGCATTTATCCTGGCAACAGCAGGGTTTCATTTGCATTTTCCCGGCAACAGCGGGACCTCACTTGCATTCTCCTGTCAACAACAGGACTTCAAGCACGTTTTTTTTCTGTCCACCTGTCAAACAGGTCTGCATTTATCCTGGCAACAGCAGGATTTCACTTGCGTCTTCCCGGCAACAGCGGGATCTCATTGGCATTCTCCTGTCAACAACAGGACTTCAAACACGTTTAATTTCCGTTCACCTGTCAAACAGGTTTGCATTCATCCTGGCAACAGCAGGATTTCGTCTGCACTTTTCCGTCAACAACGGGATTCCCATCAAGTTTAAATTTCTGCATCATGGCCTATAATGTCAGGCCACCATCAAATCTACATTTCTGCATCATGGCCTATAATGTCAGGCCACCATCAAATCTACATTTCTGCATCATGGCCTATAATGTCAGGCCACCATCAAATCTACATTTCTGCATCATGGCCTATGTTATGTGCCTCATCAAGTTTAGTTTCTGCGACTCTGGCCTATTGTCGGGCCACCTTGTACATAGCCTATATTTTAGTTCTGCACGCTTCCTCGCTCAAACAGCTCTTTTACCCGACCGAGCTCGCCCTAATCTAGCCTTTCTCTTCTACTTTGCCTCATTTTAATAGGCCAATTTCATTTCGCTTGTCCTAAACAAACGATCCATTGATGTTCTAATAAGCCTTCACTCATTTCAGCCATTACTTAGGCTATGCCATCCAAATTTTGCACATTCAAACCTACATCCAAGACATTACGTAAGTCGGTAAAGTCATTCCATCGTGCTTGACTTCTCAAAACCACTCGGACTTTTAGGTGTTCACGTCTTTACTATTTCCTACCTCGATAATTCGGAAAATTATTTCTCACATTATCTAGTACGAAAGTGAGTAAAGAGGGGCAAACTGTAAACACCCATTTATGTCCGAGGCTCCTAATTATCAAAATTAATCAAGAAACTAAATATAAAAATCAGAATTCAAGAAAAAGAAGAAAATAGATGGAAAAAACAATTAAACAAAACAGATAAACAATTAGCGAGGAAAAATAAAATGATAATCGATAAAAGACAACCGATAAATGAATAAACAAATGTATTAGACAATGAAATTGTTTTTTTAAAAAAGGAAAAAACAAAATCATTTTTGTAAATCAAACTTAGATCAAAAATAATAATAGTAAACATTAACTAAAAAAAAAAAAAAATAAATAAAAAAAATCAAAGGGTTAAATCTGAAATTAAATAAAATTTTTGAAATTTAAAATTTTCAAAATCAGAAAAAATGAAAGAAAGGAAAAATTTGAAAATTCAATAAAAAAATCTAAAATCTGAAAATGTAATAAAAAAAAACTAATAAAAATTTCTAAGATCAGAAAAAGGAGATATAAGAAAATAAAAACAAAAGATAATAATATTAAAACAGAATATTAAAACAAATTAAAAACAAGTAAGAAATAAAATGTTGAAAATTAAAAAGAAAACAAACTTTAAACGAAAAAACAAACTTTAAAAAGAAAACTTAACTCTTTAAACGTAAAAAACGAACTTTTCAAAAAAAGAAACGAAATAGAATAGAAAAGAAAAAACAGAGGAGGGGGGTCTTTGGCGGGGAGTTTCTTCTGGGGGGAAGAAAAGAGAAGCATGATTGAAAGAAAAAAGGAGGTCTGGGCAAAAATGAAGTCGGGGGAACAGAATTAAGGGGGATTCAAGAATTGGAGGAGTTTTCCAGCACTTTGGACTTCGGATCCAAGGATGAGTGCTCGACGGAAACGGAAGCTGAATGCAAATTCTCATTGAGCCACGGTAAAGAAGGAAAAAGATACTCAAGATCCACATCCCGAGAGATTGATTGATTCCAACTCGTTTTGAAAACATAAAAAAGATCGGGAGGTTGAGGTGAAGGAGATTCAGCCCTCAAAATTTTGGGAGCTCTGTGTCTACTGCATTAGCCTAATCCCTCTGATTCTTTTGATTACTTGGAGATTGGAACACCCCTGAGAGATTGGATTGATTCCAACTCTGTTTGAAAAACATAAAAAGATCGGAGGCTGCTGGGTGAAGGAGGATTCAGCCTCTCAAAATTTTGGGAGCTCTGTGTCTACTGCATTAGCCTAATCCCTCTGATTCTTTTGATTACTTGGAGATTGGAACACCCCTGCAGATCGCTCTCAGCATCCAGGTTAGTATTCTAAACTGATTTCATTGAGATCATGAATCTTGGATTACCTCTCTTTAATAATCTCCGCCTAGCCAAAAACAGAGGAAGTAAATGCTCGTTCGCATGCAGTTTGGTTTATCGTCTAAACGCCTATTAGACTGCAATTCGATTTGAATATATCATATGATCGTGTGGATTTTCTTTGATGCATGACCGTTTGCCTTGTATGGTCCGCTGATTGCTTCCTATGAAGAGTACAAAATACATTCGAACAAATTCAATTGATTCTTTCGGAAGTTTTAATAATTGCTTCAATTCAAAGATCATGTTCTTGTCGTAATTGTGTTCACTAGATGCATAAACCGATTTGGTTGAATTCTACTTGTTGACTGATGATCATGTAGAGTGTATGAGAATTTCAGCAGTCTAATCCAATAGCACAGAACCACCATAAGCCCTCATCTTGGCAAAGTGTAGTTCCTTCCCTTACATAGTGTTCTGAGAGCAATCTCTCCCTAAGGAACCTCCCACTCAAGTCTGTAAAACAAGAGTCGAGTAAGCCAGTTACCCATTGTCGCCATTGCTGCAACATGTCAATACGCCACAGCATCATGTTCTTGCTGTTAATTGTGTTCACTAGATGCATAACCGATTTGGTTGAATTCTACTTGTTGACTGATGATCATGTAGAGTGTATGAGAATTTCAGCAGTCTAATCCAATAGCACAGAACCACCATAAGCCCTCATCTTAGCAAAGTGTAGTTCCTTCCCTTACATAGTGTTCTGAGAGCAATCTCTCCCTAAGGAACCTCCCACTCAAGTCTGTAAAACAAGAGTCGAGTAAGCCAGTTACCCATTGTCGCCATTGCTGCAACATGTCAATACGCCACAAAGACGTGAAGCGATGTGGTCATCTTTAGACGAAGCTCATTGTGTCCTAATATCTCATACAACGAGTTTAGAGATCGTGGGGCCTAAGCTCAAGCCCGGTCACCATCAAGCTTGAGACCGAGGTATTCATGCTAACCTCCGCACTTTTGGTCATTGTAGTATCGCCGACTTCGTTCTAGCTTAGAGCCTTGGTCTAGACCTTCCGATGAGAGCAATGTCCAGTCTTGTCCGAATGACGAGAGAGAGCAAACGACGTGGATGAGGAAGGAAGAACGATAAGAAAGGGTAAGGGGTAATATACAAGGCCACCCATGTAATCGAGAACTGGATGTGTTGCCCTGTGAGTCAAAGTGTCATGCAGCCCATGCAAGCCATGTGAAGATCACTTTAAGATTAAAATTTAGGCGTCCTATTCTCAAATGGACATCAAGCCCAGTGGTTGGAGCGCCTTATTACATCCCCCAAGTCCACACTTCGAATCCAGGTAGGGCCATTTTACATTTTCAGCTCATTTAAACTCGTATGGTCAAATGACCATAATACCCCTGATCATTCTACAAAATGCCAGCTCTATCCCTGCCAGTTAAAATTACAGCTTTGCCCCACTCTCCTAAATTACCAGAAAGCCCCTCATCTATTCTAGAAATTCCAGCTCTGCCCCTACTCTCCTAAATTACCAAATTACCCTTCCCTTTTTCTAAAAAAATTATTACAGAAAATAGAAAATTTAATAAAAAGTTACAGAAAAATCAGAAAATTCCAGGAAATAAAGAAATTACAGAAAAATAAAAATTTAAGAATATTCCAAAATTTCAAATTAAATAGAAATTTCAAAAAATAAGTAAAAACATAGAAAATTTCAAATTAAATAGAAAATTCAGAAAATAAGTAAAAATATGGAAAATTAGAAATTGAAGAAAAATATAGAAAATTAGAAAATTTAAGGAAAATCCAGAAAATCATTAAAAATTTACAGAAATTCAAAAACATCAATTCAAAAATTAAATAAAAATTTCAGAAAATTAAATAAAAATACAGAAATTAATAAAGATTCCCAGAAAATTAATAAATTCAGAAAATCCATAAATATTAAATGAACAGTCAAAAATTCATAAAAATTTATAAGATACAGAAAATTTTTGGAAATACAGTAAAAAAAAAAAAAAACGAAAAATCTTTTGTTACGTTCAAACTTTCTTTTATTCAAAGATTGATGCCCTCTACAAAATATTGCCGTTTCGAAGATTTAAAAAGATCTTTTTTCAAATATTTTAGGATCTTCGAGTCTCACGCAATGGGCTTCTAAGTGAGAACCGGCGGTTTACCTCGCCGTTCAACATTTAGTAGTTCATATAGGTCTTTGTGCTGCCTTAGCCGCCTTGGGCCTTGTGCATGAGTGGGCTTGAGGTCTTTTTCAAATAAAAATATAAAATATATATCTTTTCCAAATGCTTTGGGATTTTAGGCCTCACGCGATGGGCTCTAAATGGGGAACTGGCGGTTTACCTGCTGTTCAACGTTTAGTAGTTCGTATAGGTCCTTGTGCTGCCTTAGCCGCCTCGGATCTTACAGGCATGAATGGGCCAAAGACCCCTCCTAAAACTAAAATTTCTTTTCGAATAACAAAATCTTCAAACATTGTCTCGAAAAAACAAGATCTTTAAGATAGTTTTTCTTAAGCATTTTTGAAGGTCAAGCCTTCACAAAATCAAATAATCTTCTCTCAAACATTTTGAAGGTCAAGCCTTCACGAACTAGAACTACGTAAGCCTTGAGTTTCCCATTGCACCGGGGAATACGTAGGAGCAGGATCAAGTCCTGTCAGGCTAACCTCCATCAAATTATTTTTCACTTTAAAAGGGATCAAACATTTTCAAAATCACACACTCTGTTTAAGGGTACCGTTCTCCGGAACGGGCAAGTAGGGTGCCTAACACCTTCCCTACTTGTAACCGACTCCCGAACTTAGAAGCTCATTCTTGAGTCAGGGTTTTTTCCAAATCTTTTCCCTTAAATAAAAATTTGGTGGCGGCTCCACATCATCAAAATCAAGTTTGTTAAAAATTTTAGCGAGTTAAAATGTCTCGTCGGAATTACGGTTGCGACAGTTATTATTATTACATCTCTAAAATTGACGAGTCTAAATGCACGAGTCCATTTACCAAAATTTGATTGGACCAAATAAAAAGAAAACAGTAAGTTCATGCATGCATAATGGTTTTGATCATTCAAAAAAAGTTTGAAATTGTGTTACAATATTTTTGTAAAACGTAAAAACAATGGACAAGTAATCTTACCTTGCCTAACTACTCGTTATTCATGAATAAACTTATTATATTTTTATTCATTAATTCCCTATTCCCTTAAATAAATTAATATATATTTAGGCAAGCTAGTACCGACTAATTTGACCATAGTTAACGTTCACGTTAATAAAAAAATATTAAAATGAAATATAAATGTACAAGAATTAATCTACATCAACCCATCCAATTCAAATTTTATGTAAAACCAACAAAAATAATTTTCTACATCAACTTATCCAATAACACGGTAAAAAGATTTGTATATAATTGACAAATTTTAAACATAATCTTACTGTGGGGTCATCAATCAAAAACTTCCACAAGAATGATACTTGCAGAACATTTAGATTTCCGCAAATAAATGAAAAAAAAATTGTGCCTCCCAATTGAACCTCATTCTCAAAGAGACAAACATGTAACTATATATATATATATATATATAAGTATTTACATTATTACATAAAATAATGTAAGGATTGGTCTATCAATCAAAACCAGAAGAAGGAAAATCCAAAAGAAATATTTCACTAAATATAAACTGATAGTTTCTCAATAGCTCAAGAAGAAAGTATGCATAATTAATTATTACATGTGGTGTGGCTATTCCTAAATACAATATTTTCTCATTAAATTATATATTTAATTTAATGATATCATTTCTTAAAATGAGCGATTTTTCAAATATTTTTTATTTAAGATAAAATTTGGTGATGACTTCACAGTTATAAACGATTCTCTCAAGATTTTTGCTCGTTCATCATTTTTTTTTAATTTCAGTTGCGACAAAGTGATAATGAAATATTTTTAGTTTTTAATTTATTGTTATTATTATTACATCTATAAAAATGGCGAGTATCTACCAAAATTTTATTGGACCATATAAGAAGAAAACAGTAAGTTCATGCATACATAATGGTTTTGATCATTCAATAAAATTTTAAAATAGTATTACAATATTTTTGTAAAACGTAAAAACAATGGACAAATAATCTTACCTTGTCTAACTACTCGTTAATAATGAATAAACTTATTATATTTTTATTCATTACATTCCCTATTCATATTAATATATATTTAGGCAAGCTAGTGCCAACAAATTTGACCATAGTTAATGTTCGCGTTAATAAACAAAAATATTAAAAAGAAATATAAATGTACAAGAATTAATCTATATCAACCCATCCAATTCAAATTTTATGTAAAACGAACAAAAATAATTTTCTACATCAACTTATCCAATAACACGGTAACAAGATTTGTATATAATTAACACACTTCAAACATAATCTTACTGTGGGGTCATCAGTCAAGAACTTCCACAGTAATGATACGTACAGAACATTTAGATTTCAGCAAATAAACGAAAAAAAAATTGTGCCTATCAATTGAACCTCATTTTTAACGAGACAAACGTGTAACTATATATATATATATATATACATATATATATATATAAGTATTTACTTTATTACATAAAATACTGTAAGGATTATCTATCAATCAAGACAAGAAGAAGGAAAATCCAAAAGAAATATTGCACTAAATATAAACCATGATAGTTGCTCAATACCTCCATAGAGTATTCATAATTAATTATTACATATGTGGTGTGGCTATTCGTAAATACAATATTTTCTCATAAAATTATATATTTAATTTAATGATATCATTTCTTGAAATGAGCGATTTTTCAAATATTTTTTATTTAAGATAAAATTTGGTAACGACTTTATAAACTATTTTTTCAAGATTTTTTCTCGTTCATCATTTTGTTTTAATTTCAGTTGCGACAAAGTGATAATGAAATATTTTTAGTTTTTAATTTATTGTTATTATTATTACATCTGTAAAAATGGCGAGTATAAATGCACGAATCCATCTACCAATATTTGATTGGACCAAATAAGAAGAAAACAATAAGTTCACGGTTGCATAGTGGTTTTGATCATTCAAACAAAGTTTGAAATAATATTATAATATTTTTGTAAAACATAAAAACAATGGACAAGTGATCTTACCTTGACTAACTACTCGTCAAATATGAATAAACTTATTATATTTTTATTCATTAATTCCCTATTCCCTTATATAGATTAATATATATTTAGGCAAGCTAGTGCCAACTAATTTGACCATAGTTAACGCTCACGTTAATAAAAAAAATATTAAAATGAAATATAAATGTACAAGAATTAATCTACATCAACCCATCCAATTCAAATTTTATGTAAAACAAAACAAAAATAATTTTCTACATCAACTTATCCAATAACTCGGTAAAAACATTTGTATATAATTGAAACACTTTAAACATAATCTTACTGTGGAATCATCAATCAAAAACTTCCACAATAATGATACTTGCAGAACATTTAGATTTCCGCAAATAAATGAACAAAAAAAACCTGTGCCTACCAATTGAACCTCATTCTCAAGGAGACAAACATGTAACTATATATATATATATAAGTATTTACATTATTACATAAAATAATGTAAGGATTGGTCTATCAATCAAAACCAGAAGAAGGAAAATCCAAAAGAAATATTTCACTAAATATAAACCATGATAGTTTCTCAATTGCTCGAGAAAGTATGCATAATTAATTATTACATGTGGTGTGACTATTCGTAAATACAATATTTTCTCATAAAATTATATATTTAATTAAATGATATCATTTCTTAAAATGAGCGATTTTTCAAATATTTTTTATTTAAGATAAAATTTGGTGACGACTTTACGGTTACAAACGATTCTCTCAAGATTTTTGCTCGTTCATCAATTTTTTCTTTTTGTAATTTCAGTTGCGACAAAGTGATAATGAAATATTTTTAGTTTTTAATATATTGTTATCATTATTACATCTATAAAAATGGCGAGTCTAAATGCACGAGTCCATCTACCAAAATTTGATTGGACCAAATAAGAAGAAAACAGTAAGTTCATGCATGCACAGTGGTTTTTATAATTTAAGAAGTTTGAAATAGTATGACAATATTGTTGTAAAACGTAAAAACACAAGTAATCTTACCTTGTCTAACTACTCGTTAATAATGAATAAATTTATTATATTTTTATTCGTTACATAATCTATTCCCTTAAATAGATTAATATATATTTAGGCAAGCTAGTGCCAACTAATTTGACCATAGTTAACGTTTACGTTAATAAACAAAAAGATTAAAAAGAATATAAATGTACAAGAATTAATCAACATCAACCCATGCAATTTAAATTTTATGTAAAACTAACAAAAATAATTTTCTACATCAACTTATCCAATAACACGATAAAAGGATTTGTATATAATTGACACACTTTAAACATAATCTTACTATGGGGTCATGAATCAAAAACTTGCACAAAAATGATATTTGCAGAATGTTTAGATTTAAGCAAATAAATGAAAAAAAAAATTGTGCCTACCAGTTGAACCTCATTTTCAAATAGACAGATATGTAACTATATATATATAAAAGTATTTACGTTATTACAAAAAATAATGTAAGGATTTGTGTATCAATCAAAACTAGAAGAAGGAAATTCCAAAAGAAATATTGCACTGTTTATAAACCATGATAGTTGCTCATACCTCCCAGAAAGTGTGCATAATTAATTATTACATATGGTGTGGCTATTCGTAAATACAATATTTTCTCATAAAATTATATATTTAATTTAATGATATCATTTCTTGAAATAAGCGATTTTTCAAATATTTTTTATTTAGGATAAAATTTGGTGACGACTACACAGTTATAAACGATTCTCTCAAGATTTTTGGTCGTTCATCATTTTTTTTTTGTAATCTCAGTTGCAACAAAGTGATAATAAAATATTTTTAGTTTTTAATTTATTGTTATTATTATTACATCTATAAAAATGGCCAATCTAAATGAATGAGTCCATCTACTAAATTTGATTGCACCAAATAAGAAGAAAACAGTGAGTTCATGCATGCACAGTGATTCTGATCATTTAAGAATAGTTTGAAATAGTATTACAATATTATTTGCTAAACTTTTAAACGTAGAAACAATGGACAAGTAATCTTGCATTGTCTAACTATTCGTTAATAATGAATAAATTTATTATATTTTTATTCATTACATTCCTTATTCCCTTAAATAGATTAATATATATTTAGGCAAGCTAGTGCCAACAAATTTAACCATAGTTAACGTTCACGTTAATAAACAAAAATATTAAAAAGAAATATAAATCTACAAGAATTAATCTACATCAACCCATCCAATTCAAATTTTATGTAAAACCAACAAAAATAATTTTCTACATCAACTTATCCAATAACACGATAACAAGATTTGTATATAATTGACACACTTTAAACATAATCTTACTGTGGGGTCATCAATCAAAAACTTCCACAATAATGATAACATTTAGATTTCAGCAAATAAAAGTAAAAAAAAAAATTGTGCCTACTAATTGAACTTCATTCTCAAAGAGACAAACATGTAAATATATATATATATATATATATATATATATATATATATATAATTATTTACATTATTACATAAAATAATCTAAGGATTGGTCTATCAATCAAAACCAGAAGAAGGAAAATCCAAAAGAAATATTACTAAATATAAACCATGATAGT
>JAMKYM010000092.1:0-120701 GCA_026541065.1 Canavalia ensiformis
AATTAATAATAAAAGAAAGAAAAAAATAAAATCTAAAATTAGAAACAATAACAGAAAAATATTAAAACAGAAAATAAAAAATTAAAAATTGAATTATTTAAAAAAAAGAAAGAAAAAAAAATTTGAAAATAGAGAATTTGAAATTAGAAACCTGAAGACCCTGACACGTGTCAAACTTACAGCACGGTCTCTTCAGTTGCCTAACCTCCACATCATACGGCCCCACGTGCATGCATCTGTCAGTGCAAATGTGCTCCAAACACTCCATCGCCTCGCTCAGCTGGGCGTACAACCGCTCCTCCTCCCTCTGCTTCCTCGACTTCTTCTTTATCTGTTCACAAAAACACCAATTAATCGTAACAACTCTAATTAACTTAAATTTAAACGGTGAGATTGTTAATTACCGATTCCTATTTGTCCATGAAGTGACGAATTTCAAATTCGAGCCAAGGGTCGTGGTTCTCCAAGAATTTTCATCCCTCTGGTTCTCACGACTTTGAAATGATGTGTGAGGAGCTTCACGCACCTTAGGTAGAGATCCGGTGCGTTGCAGAGCCTCGACAGTTGCAATATGTCCACCACGTTCTCCGTAGTTAAGCGTTGGATCAACCCTTTCACGCAACTCTGTTTCAGTTGCATCACCAGATACACATGTGACAATGCAAGAAGGTGCATTTTGTACTTGTCCATCGCCTCCCTCCGTGCACCTGTAGCGCACCGTATCATTCCGTACTTGGCAATGCACTACGATAACTAACTACAAACCTGGAGGAGTAGATGAACGCCACGAAGGCCGTTACAGCATCGTCAGGAACGCCATGGATTTTGACGATTCTCTCGATTGTTATGATGTTCTCTAGAATTGGGGAGACCGACGCCTTAGGGATCAAATGAAACGAGAAATGGAAGACGGCGTAAATACAAAATTTATTAAATGAGCGAAAATTGATTGACTTGAAATAAGGAAATTGAGAGTACTAAAATGTTTACGTGCGCTGGAATGCGTTTACCGCTAGGGTGCATGTACATAAAGGTCGGGTTGGGTAAGGGTGAGGTGGTGTAGTGATCCAGGCACCCATATATGAATTGGTTGAGTTGAGAGTGATTTAGAGAGGTTGGTGTAGGAGTTGATGACATAAACTTTTCTAAGGATGAACTAACAACAATGGGGAAGAAGAAAGGAGGCAGTACGAGCGCAGCAGGGGAAAAGAAAAGGAGCAGTACGAGTTAAAAACAAATGTAATAACAGTAAAACTCAAATAATTTTAAAAATTTAAAATATTAATAATAAAAAAGTTAAATCCTAACTATCTTAGTTAAAAAGAGTCAAATATTTTAAAAATGTTGAAGTCTTGTTATAATAATTTGTAAAGTATATTTTAAATTTTAAAAAGTTTATTATTATAAATGTTGTAAAAATAGTATTATTTTATATATTATTTTTTTATACAAATATATATAAAGTTGTAAACACTTAATTATGTCCGAGATCCCCCATTTATTAAAATTAATCAAAAAACCTACACTCATTTAATAAAAAAATAAAGAAGCAGAATAAATACAAACAAAAAAAAACAAAGATTAAAGAAAAAACTTTTTCGATAAGAAAATAAAATTTTAAGATTAAAAATCAAACTCAAAAATCTAAAAAAATAAAGGAAAACCTAAAAACTCAAAATTAAGCAAAATTTCTGAAACAAAAAAATATAATTAAATTTCTGAAAATTTAAAGGAAAATGGAAGAAAAATTAAATTCAAAAATTTAAAGAAAAGTAATCTAAAATTCTGGAAAATAATCTGAAAAAAAAATTAATTAAAATAACAAAATCTGAAGAAAAAAAAATTTTAAAATTGAAAATCAAAACAACAGAATTAAAACAAAAATAAAAAATAAATGGTAAAATCTGAAATACAAAAATTAAAAAATAAATAAATAAATAAAAAATAAAAGAAAAACAAAATAAATGAAAAGCTGAAAATAATGAAAAATAAAAAATCAAAATCTGAAAAAATCAAGAAATCTGGAAATAATAATATAAATTAAAATAATCAAAAATTAAAAATTAAAAAGATGAATTCTAAAATAAATAAAGAAAATAGATAATAAAAAAAAATTTCAGTGTCTTAAAAACAAAAAAACGAAAACAAAAATAACAAAAAAACAGACTAACCAATGGTAAAAACAAGAAAAACGTAAAAGAAGGGAAGAGGTAAAGACATTACAGTTTGGAGGGCTCTAATTCGGCGCCAATCTCCACTCGACAATTTTCAATTTTGATAGTATCAACCGAGGCAGCCTTCAACCTTCAAGTTGGGTCCCTTCAAATCGAAAAAGAAAGTTTTTTTTGAAAAAGAGAATAAGGCACATACAGATCTTATCAAGAAAGAAAACCAAAGAAGAAAACTGAGGCATCTCTTGAGATTTGAAGAGGGGAAGAAGACGCCAAGAAAGGAGAGGGAGGGTGCATAGTAAATGAGATCCATCAAGTGGAAGAGAAGAAAGGGGAGCAACGTTAGCATCTCGAAGGATTTTGGGGAGAATTACCAGTCTCATGTCCTTCGCGCAGATTTGGCACCAAAAGCGCCATCCTAGAGGAAAGTCAATACATAAAACCTGGACGATCCCAAGAGGCTCCATACATAGTTAGTAATCATGGCCTTATCATGTTTAAGCTCGAGACTTGCATGTTCGTCTGGCCGTAGTACTAGTGCTTAGGAATAAAGGTCCTCGTTAAGAGTTATCAAGTATAGAAAGTTTTGTCCAAAGCCATGAGAGCATAAAGAATATAGGCCCAAGATCCGCAAGTGTAGACTTAGTATTCTCAGTGATATTTCCCAGAAAATGAAAGGGTGCTCTTTATTATGAATATGAATTGCATTCACATGTGAAAAGAGGTCTGATTAGGATAACATCAATGCCAAGTTACATCTTTTGGTTGTCCGCCGATATCCACATGGTAATCGCTCAGAGGCTCAATAACTTATTAAAAGCTCTTACTAACAGATTGGTCATGACTCA
The DNA here is from genome assembly GCA_026541065.1 of Canavalia ensiformis. Classification (NCBI taxonomy): domain Eukaryota; kingdom Viridiplantae; phylum Streptophyta; class Magnoliopsida; order Fabales; family Fabaceae; genus Canavalia; species Canavalia ensiformis. The sequence goes on from JAMKYM010000092.1 coordinate 3,020, forward strand.
TCTCTAAATGGGGTGAGTATAATAGTCTCAGCTCAATGGTCTGGTCCCCTAATCGTGAGCTGGGCAAGACACTCAGCTTGGTATACATCCCACAGCTTTGAAAGGTAGGACCTCTTTTAGGTTAGAGGCCCTCGTTCTCGGCTCATGGTCACAGTCAGCTAGGGTAGTCAATGGGTAAACGAAATGCAATATTGACAACAAGAAGGCCATCCAAAAGCCACAGATTTGAAGAGCACTAAGGAACAACGTCCGATCATGCACAGATTATGATTCTCAAGTACTTAAGCCTCCATGCTAGATTCACATGTAAGTTCGCCTGCGTATATTTGAGTGGCTAAAACCAATTGAGCTAACAATGTTGCCTCTAAAAAGAGTGCGGACATACTTGCGGAGATGAGCAAGAAAAGGAAACTCATTCGAGTTCAACGATCTTTGTGGCTTTGTGACGGTGTTCTTGTTAGTTTCATAACTTTGTCATCGCTATTCTTTAAACCAATAAGCGTAAATGTTCTTTTTGAAGTTGATGACAGAGAATAATGAATGACCCTTTTGATGCTTTGTCAAATTGATCGATGATGAAGTATCCTCTTGACCCTTGTAATTGGTTCTGGAGTTGAATGCTCAGAATGGAAGAGTTGTGGTATTGAATTTGAAAGATCTCTTCCTTGGGGAACTCCTAGTATTGCAGATCAGAACCCGGTCCACATAAAGTCTATTACTTCATGAACAACTCATTCTCTCATGACCATATCCGAAAGATTTGTAGATTTAAAAGACTTGAGGTTTTGAATTTGGGATACAACAACTTCAAGTGTGACATTCCACTTAATCGATCTTGGGAGTAATATCTCACTCTAGCAATCCTTTTACCTGACAACAATGGAGTTTCTTGTTAGTCTTTCTCCAAATCAATGAATCTAAGATCTGCTTTCAATTTCAAGTAAATGAAAACCAGCTAAGTGATGAAACTTGTTATTAAATCAACTCATTGGCTACAAATTACGCTTACTACTCGGGAATTCCATTAATTCCAACAAGTCCCATAGTCTAAAATTACTCCAATGTTCCCGATCGTCATAATAATACATATATCTGTCCCTCTCCGTAAATTTGAAGAAAATTAATAAAAATTTTTAAAAATTCAAAAATTAATAAAAAATTTTAAAAATTTAGAAAATGAATTAAAAAATTTCAAAAATCAAGAAAATTAATAAAATTCAAAAAATTCAAAAAATTAATAAAAAATTGCAAAAATCAAGAAAATTAATAAAAAATTAGTAAAAATTCAAGAAAATTAATAAAAAATTTATAAAAATCAAAAAAATTAATAAAAAATTCTAAAAAATCAAGAAAATTAATAAAAAATCTAAAAAATTCAGAAAATTAATAAAAAATTCTAAAAATTGCAGAAAATTAATTAAAAAATTTCTAAGTATTTCCGTAAATTAATAAAAAAATTCAAAAATCTAGTCCAGAAATTAATAAAAAATTCAAAAAAAATTCTGTGATATTAATAATAAAAAAATTCAAAATTTCAGAAAATTAATAAAAAAATTCCAAATTTCCGGAAATTAATAAAAATTCGTAAAAAATAATTTTTTTTTTCTCCAAAATTCTCATAAACAATTCCTAAAAAATCTATAATTTCTAAATAAATTCAAGATTATCAAGTATTCTCATAAAATTCCTTAATTGATAAATTCCTCCTAAATTTCTAATAATTACTTGTATCTCTTTCATTCATCGTTATTCAAAAATAAAATTATTGTTTTGTGATTTCCTAATCTCACGCAACTAGCTCCAGTACGAATCGAGAAGCTTTGTTTCTCGTTGTTTAGAAGATCAGTCACGGATCCAAGTGCTACCGTAACAATGTTGTCTTGGCCTTGTGCATATGTGGATTAGGGTTGTCTTTCCTTTTTACAAAACAAAAACCTTTTCTATTGCCCTTCTAAAAAATATCTTTCAAAATAATCGTTTCATTTTTACTTTCCAAGTAGCTCAAGATCAAGCATTCGAGCACTTTTCTTCAAACACTCTTTTAAACACTTTCTAAGGTCAAGCCTTCTAAAATATAAACTTGAACTACGTAAGCCTTCGAGTTTCCCATTACACCGTGGAATACGTAGAGCCAGGATCAAGTCCCTGTCAGCTAACCTCCATCAAGTTATTTATTTCCATGTTAATTAAAGGGATCAAACCATTTTCAAATAATCTCACACTCGTTTCAAGGGTACCGTTCTTTCGAACGAGCGTAGTGGGGTGCCTAACACCTTCCCCATTCGTGATCGACTCTAACCTAAATCTCTTCTAAGTCAGGTGTTTTTTCCAAGTATTTCCCTTAAATAAAAATTTGGTGGCGACTCCACATTATTAATACAATCTTTCAAAATTTTAGCGAAGTTCGTCGTCTCGCTTGAATTACGGTTGCTAGCAGATGGCGACCTAATCGGGAACATTAGATGAGTCAAACCCGTCTCAATTGAGTGTGTATTATAATTGATCCCTTCTCCGCTTATTTAGCCGATTTATTTATTGCACTATTCATCTATTTTCTTATTCATCATATTGTTCGCTTGTCTATTCGTTGAATAAACCTTTAGATAGATGAACTATAAACTGCTATATATATATCCGTATAATTTTCCACAATTGTAGGTATCCCGAAAATCGTGTGCTCTCTGCATACATCGTATATGCATTTATCAGCTGAGTGGGCTCCTATACACGGTCCAGTAATGCGCTTAGGATTAGAGGGATCTAGTGGTGTCACTTTGGGGCTTACGTCCTGTTTGACTATCACGAAAATCCCAGCTAGAGTGCGTCCTATTTGTAATGCCCTACAACTGGTAGCTTTTTCTGCTGTTGTGGCAAGCATTGCAAACTGGAACTTGGCTCTAGTAACCTCTTATACCTCAGGATCACAAACCACCTTTGAGAGGTTCATATAAAAGGCCATAGATCCTTAGGACAGTAATCCAGCATAAGAAGCAAAGAGGGCACACACACCCTTTCCTGGATACAAGGTTCATCGCTTCACAAGTACTTAATTGAACCCAAACCATCCGAAGTGGCAAAAGGAATCGAAAGCCACAGCTGGGATACAAAAATCAAAATCAAGATAAAAATCAAGAAAACCAAAACAGAAGGAGAAAATTCCTAGGAAAATTAGAAAAATATTTTGAAAAAATAAAAAGATTCAAAAGAAAAAGAATGTTTTAGAAATAGGAAAATTAGGAAAATAATCTTTGGAAAATACTAGAAATATTAAAAAGATTCAATAAGAGAGAAAATGAAATTTTAAAACCTAAATAACGCTTTCTAGAAAATTTATAGCAAAACTAAGAAGTTTTTCTAAACAAAACTAAAGGTTTTTCTAGCAAAATAAAATACCAAACTCCTAAAAACAAATTTGTTAAAAAATCAAGAATGAATAAATAAAGCAACTCAATCTTATTTTCAAATAGTCAAACTTCAAATCTCTTTAATTTATTTAAGCATAACGCGTATTCATTCATTCAATCATAAATTTATCATCAAAAAAGGGATTTCAAAAATTCTGTCTTATATTATCTTTCATACTACTGCAGCATCAACATTTTAATCATTGTCGATTGTTTGTAGATTCCAAATTATTTTTCAAAATTAATTTTCTTAAATCTTTAACAAAAAATTTGGAGAAACATGTTTTCCTCAGATATCCTTATAGAACTCAGCACAATCAAGAATCATGGATGAGTTGAGGAGACAAAACGAGTTGAGAAATGAAAGTCAAGACCTTGAAAGAGTAATGTATTAGGACTGATAGAGGTCACAATCACAAACAAAAGTGAGGTGCACAGAGCTATCACGAGAGAACTTAACCACTCACATCCTCCTCGGTTCACTCCACAAAACCCTTCACATCAACTATGCCTCTACTAACTGAAGAGTTCATTATGGGTATCCTCATGGGCATGCACCCTCATACAACCAAACACAAGCCCAAACACATAACCTACCTCAAACACCATCCACAGGACTATCAAACGACCTTTGGGGGAACGATCCTATGTTCACCCAAGGCCTCCTCAATTCACCTACCATTTCCTCACCCCCACCATATGCCTGAGGAATACCCAAGCCATCCTTCAACCGAGGATACGGAAAAATGGAAGGGTTTAGAGGGACGGATCTTAGGCGATTGAGGGAAACGCTTATGAAGCCAAAGATGCGGTGATGCACACTGGTCCCAGGATGTAGTTATCCCTCCCAAATTCAAGGTTCTGAATTGAGAAATATCAAGGAACCAACTGCCGAAGAGCCACTTGGCCATGTACTATATAGGAAGATGTCTCCCTATAGGCACGACGATAAATTTTGCTCATGCACTTCTTTCAAGATAGTCGTGCAGGCGGCTACAATCCTGGTACACTCAGCTAGAGCGGACCCACGTTCGTTCATGGAGGGACCCTAGGCCCGAGGCCTTCCTCAAACCATATCAGTACAATACAGAGATGGCCCCCGATCGAACTCAGCTTCAAAATATGGCCAAGAAAGAAGAAGAGACCTTCAAACGGTATGCTCAAAGATGAAGGAGTTAGGCCCACTCGAATGCAACCTTTATCAAAAGAGATGGTCACGATGTTCAGTGGACACACTCCAAAATCCTTTCTATGACAAGATGATTGACGTGTAACTTCTAGCTTCCCAATGTCGTCATCATTGGAGAAAGATTGAAGGTGGCATGCGTCGTGGAAAGATCACCCATAAGTCAAGAAAGTAGTCAATGTGACAGGATGCAGGGAAAGAAGAAGCGAGATGAAACTTACAACGTGGCTTCAATCAAGGCCAATACATTCCTCCAAATGGCAGTATGGTCCAATTGACTCACCACCACCATATACACACCATACACCCCTACATACCATATCCTTACATCACGCCACCTACCAAACACCATATCCTCCTACTTACAATTATCTTCGAGCACAAGTTAGACCACCGACACCATACACGGCTCAAACACAAGCCATAAGCCGTAGTCCTAATCAAAGCAAGAAAAGGAGAAGAAACCCGTCCAATTCGACCCTATCCTGACGCTACACATTAAGCTACTACCTCGGCCGATCCAAACTCGTCGTGTTGCACCTTATCCTCTCGAAACCTCAAGAGCCACCATATCACAAGTAATTTACAAACGCCGGATGCGATTACATGCAAAGGATTTATTAGTCATTCTACTGAGAATTGCCTAGCGTTGAGCGAAAGGTACGAGGCTTGATTGATGCAAAATGGTGATTTTATGGCTCGGCTCCCTAACACAGAAAACAATCCGTTGCCAAATCATTGAGAACGCACGGCTAATTGAAAAAGACGGGGAACAACATAATGAGTTTCTTTGTACAAATTAGGATTGAGGGATACTCATCCAAAATTGTCGTGCTTTTCAAAATCAATCTTTTGTAAATAAATCTCAATGAATAATACAAAATTTACATTTTTTCATGTTTCTTAGCACGTACTTTACATTTATGGTTTACTTCTAAAAAATTTATCCTTCATTTTTCATCCTTAGCCCACTTTACTCTTATACCAAAACAAATAAATACCAATTGGTGAGGATGCGATCTTTATGAATAAATAATCTTGAATGTCTAGTTAATCAAGCTTAAAAGAGAAAAAGCCCAATGAGGAAGCGAGAATAAACAACAAGGGATTCTAGGATCATAGCTCGTTGTAATGGAATACCTTGTAATATCCGCTGGAACCAAGTTCAAATCCCGAGGAAAAATTAGGGATGCAAGAAAAGATCCGCTGAATTGGAAACCCAAAAACGATCCGAGCAAGATCGATATCCTCGACCACATAAAATTCAAGAAAAAAAAGACCCATCGGATTAAAGTCAAGAATAATCCGGGGAAAATTGGAATCAAAACATAAAATTCAAGAAGAAAAGAAACCCATTTGGATTAAAAACCAAAATAATCCAGGGCAAAGTAGGGTTAAAGTTTAAAATAATGATCGACAAGTCGTGATCGGAAAAAGGTCTTGCCGGTTTCCAACAATGATTCAGGCAAAATTAGGATCAAACAAAAGCCCGCTAGGTCGACAAACTCTCAAAGACGACCTAGGAAAATGTTAGGGCACACAATCGAAATTTGAGTTGAAAAAACCCCTCAAGGCGGCCCTAGGCAAAAGTTAGGACACAACCAAGCGAGAGCCCGCTAGGTCGAAAACTCTCAAAGGTGACCTAGGCAAAAGTTAGGGCATAATCAAGCAAAAAGCCTGCTAGGTCGAAAACCTTCAAAGGGCGACCTAGGCAAAAATTAGTAATAATCAAGCGAGGGGCCCGCTAGGTCGACAATCAGCAAAGAAGACCTAGGCAAAAATTAGGGTACAATCAAACAGAAGGCCCGCTAGGTCAACAATCCTCAAAAAACACGACCTAGGCAAAAGTTAGGGAAAAATGAAGACCTGTGGGTTGAAAGCTCGAAAAGAACAACCCGAGCCAAAAATTAAGGTCAAAACTAGGAATCCCAGGACAACATGACATTTGCACCTCATATCTTCCTAAAAGCTAGGGCAAAATTTTCCATTTCTCAAGCTTGGCTAATTAGACAATCGAGATTATGAAAAGCGATGATTGGCATTTCATCAAAAGGTGCCATTTGGGACGATCAAACCCACACCTTTCGTCTTTCCTGCAAGTTTCGAATACACCACCTTAAAATATACAACCTCAAAATCCTCTATTTCTTTCTTTTAACTAGCAAATCAAGCTTGGTACACCCCAATAGTGCACATGCCAATGAAATGTGAAAAAATGTAAAAAAAAGGAAAAAGATTCATTTTGAAAAGTCATGACAAATTGGATGAATTCTCGGCCATTGCAATGACAACAAGATTGTTTCCTAAAGATTCATCTTCCCACCGACCATGATGTACAAAGGAGTGTTACGATTCAATAAAACCCGACCATTGAGGGGTCTTAAGGGTCCTGACAAGAGAATTTCAAGATTGACCAAGAGGCCAGAACATAAGTCAATCTAGCTCGTCTGACTCTTACACCAACAATGAGGTTGTCGAGAAAAGATGTATCAAAAAATAAAAAAATCCAAAACTAAAATTTTTACAATTTCATGGTTTGCATTCATTCAGCATCGTTTTATCATAATTATTTCAAGCATTAAAACAAGAACCCCACATCATTTTTGTAAGTGTCACAAATACCATATTCTGTTTCATTCATTCAAACATCACAATAGTATTGTCATTCAAGCATTTCATAACTCATTTTTTCAAAAACTAATTAAGACCTGGTAAAATAGCCCAAGTCGATCATAAGTGAAAGACTTTCAAACCTGGGCAAAAATGCTGCACCAATAATAAAATCATCAATTTGAGCTCATCCTCAGTGAAGGTCAACTCACAATGGGGCAAACGCACCTTACCTAAAATTTAATTTGAGGCCATCCTCCAAATTCTCAACCAAGAACAAGAATCAGGGTAAATACTTGCTCGAGAAAATTCAAGTTCGAGGCAATCCTCGATTTTTCAACGCCGTCGGAAAAATCAAACCAAAGCAGAAAATGAAATGCTTGCAATACAAGTCAATTTGAGGTCACCCTCAAAATCCAAGTTCAAACAGGCAAACGCCTGTACCCCAAAAGTTCAAATTAAGATGTCATCCTCGGTTAGAATCGAGCCCCAAAGCCAGGGCACCATTTGCCCAAGAAAGATAAATTCAAGAGCAAAACTAGGCAAACATTTGCCCAAGGGAAATCCCAAGTTGAGGCAATCCTGTTCAACCTCCAACCGGATTCAATAGGGCAGTACCAAGAAAAATTTAAGTCCAAGCTCATCCTCAATCTCCATGAGGCCTAAATCCTCGGGGCAAAATGTTTGCCCAAACTTCATTCAAATCAAACAAGGCATCCATCAATTATCACAGAATCTTCTAAACTGGGGCAAAAATGGTTGCCCAAGTCTCTTCAAGAAAATAATTAATCAAGTGCCTAAAAATTTTTCAAGTTCAAGGCAAGTTCAAGTATTTATTTTTATTCAAAGGCAACTCATAAGAAAGACACAATCCCTCTTCATGTGCTACCACCCAAAAAAGTACATCGTAAGTTTGTTTTCATTAACACTGTCATCTGGTCGTTCGCCTACATCAGCCATCAATTTTGCCATCTTTATCAAGTATCTCCTCTTCAACCTCTGTCAACAAACAGAACTCCAAGATGATTCATGCTCATCTTAACTGAGCCCAATTCTTCCCTGTCAACAACAAGGATTTTCCTCGATAATTGAGATTCTTGTCATTTTCTTTACCCTCGTATCTTAACAGGGTCATTCATCCTTCAGCACTACTTACCAGGCCATCCTTTCAAGTTAGTATAGATCACCTTTCTCATTCAAGTAGCCCTCCACCTCAAAGTCACTGTCTTAACAGTCCTTTTGTCACCAAAGTCATCATCAACTTTTAATTTTTCGTCAATACTTATGTTGTCAGCCTCATTAAATTTGATTTTCAGCGTACATCCCGTCGGCGTGATTTCATTTACATCCATCCTCATGCAGGATTTCAAGTTTTAAATTCCTGCACTCATCCCGTTAGCTGTATTTCATGCTTAATTTTCAGATATATCCATCAAGCGATGATTTCATTTCGCATCCTTCCGGCAACAGGCCACGACCTCATTTGCATTCTCCCTACAACAACATGGACTTCAAGCATCGTTTAATTTTCCATCCATCGTATGCGTAGATTTCATTTGCATTTTATCCTAGCAATAGCAGAATTTCATTTGCATCCTTCCGCAGCAATGGGACCCCATTTGCATTCTCCTCGTCAACAACGGACTTCAAGCATGTTTAATTTTCTCGTCCATCCATTGCCATGAGTTTCATTTGCATTTATTCCGGCAAATGCCAGGATTTCATTTGCATCCTCCGCTAACGATGGCCTACATTTCATTCTCTCCTCGCAGCAATAGGTTTTTCAACTGCGTTTAATTTTACTGCCCACTGTCAAGCTGTGTTTGCATTTATCCCGGCAACGTAAGGATTCCATTTGTATTCTTCCTGCAATGATGCGGATATCATTTGCATTCTCCTGCTCTACAACAGGACTTAGCTATGTTTTAATTTTTTCGCTCACACTCGTGCAGCAGGTTTGCATTTATCCCGTGCAACATGAGGATTTCATTTGCATTTTCCCGACAATAGCGGATCTCTATTTGCATTCTCTGTCAATAAACAGACTTCAAGCATGTTTAATTTTTCATGCCCATCATTAGTAGTTTGCATATTTATCTCGCAACAAAGAGGATTTCATTTGCATTTTCCCGGCAACAATGCGGATCTCATTTGCATTCCCCATCAACAACAGGACTTCAAGCATGTTCAAGCTCTCCGCCTACTTGTCACGAGTTTGCATTCATCTTGGCAACAACGGATTTCCTTGCATTCTTCAGAGTCAAGCAACAGATTCCCCTCAGTTTACCTTTTCTTCATGATCATGGCCTATAATGCCACCTTCAAGTTCTTTCGCATCATGGCCTATTATGTCGCCTCATCAAGTTAATTCTCAGATCATAGCCTATGTTGCCAGGCCACCATCTAGTTTAGATTCTTGATTTGAGCCTATGTTGTCGTGCCACCTCGCCTAGTTTAGATTTCTTTCGCCAGTGCCTATGTTGTTAGGCCACCATCTAGTTTAGATTTATTGCTTTAGGAGCCTGTTTGTCTAGCCACCATCTAGTTTAGATTTATCCGCCAGCACATGTTGTCGCCACCATTTAGCTTAGTTTCTTACTTTGGAGCCTATGTTGTCCAGCCACCATTTAGCTTAGTTTCTTTGCTTTAGCCCATTTATGTCAATAGGCCACCATCTAGCTTAATTTCCCGATTTCGCCCTGTGTTGTCGCCACCATCTAGCTAGTTTCTTACTTTCTGTGCCTATGTTGTCGCCACCACTTAGTTTTAGTTTCACCTTTCGCCTATGTTGTTAGGTCGTTGCATGTTTTAAAATTCTGCACTGCCTATGTTGTCAGCTAACCGGCATATTTTACATTTTAGTTCTTGCATGCTTGTCTGTCTTAAATAAGTCACTTTCACTTTCATTCGAGCTCTGTGACAGGCCATTTCTTTTTAGATTGACTGTTTTAGCAGCCACTTTCATTTCTCCCTTACTTGTCATAACAAGCAATCCCATGACATTCCGTGCCTGTCCTAACAGGCCTTTACTCATTTCAGTTAGCCTAATTAGGCTATGCCCTCAAGCCTTGCATATTTAAACCCTATCGGTACATGAAACCGGTAAGATCCTTCAATCGCCATCTGCCAAGCATCACTTTAAGTTCAAGGCTTCTAGTATTGCTTTCAAATCGCCTCGAAAAAGCCCGCCTCAGACATAAAGTGTTCACGTCTTTACTCATTTCCTACCTCGATAATTCAGAGAATCATTTCTCTTATTACCAGGTAGGAAAATGAGTAAAAATGGGCAAACTGTAAACACCTAATTATGTTCGAGGCCCCCCATTTATTAAAATTAATCAAGAAACCTACACTAATTTAATAAAGAAATAAAGAAGCAGAATAAATAGAAACAGAAAAAAAAAAAACAAAGATTAAAGGAAAAAAAAACTTTTTTCAGAAAAGGAAATAAAATTTTAAGATTAAAAATCAAACTCAAAAATCTAAAAAAATAAAGGAAAACCTAAAAACTAAAATTAAGCAAAATTTCTGAAACAAAAAAAAATATAATTAAATTTCTGAAAATGTAAAGGAAAATGGATGAAAAAATTAAATTGAAAATTTAAAGAAAAGTAATCTAAAATTCAAAGTCGAAAATAATCTGAAAAAAAATTAATTAAAATAACAAAATCAAAGAAAAAAAGATTTTTAAAATTGAAAATCAAAACAAATTTAATTAAAAAAAAATAGAAAAATAAATAGTAAAATCTGAAATACAAAAAATTAAAAAATAAATAAATAAATAAAAAATAAAAGAAAAACAAAATAAAATGAAAAGCAGAAAATAATGAAAAATAAAAAATCAAAAACTGAAATAATAATATAAATTAAAATAATCAAAAAATAAAATTAAAAAGATGAATTCCTAAAATAAATAAAAAATAGTAGTAATAGAAAAATTCAGTGTCCGAAAAACAAAAAACGAAAAAACAAAAATAACAAAAATAACGGACTAACCAATTGTAAAAATAAGAAAAAAACAGAGAAAGAAGGGAGAGGAAAGACATTGGAGTTTGAGGGCTCAATCCGACGCCAATCTCACTGACGATTTTCAATTTTGATAGTACCTAACCGGGGCAGCTTCAACCTTCAAGTGGGGTCTCTTCAAATCGAAAAAGAAGGTTTTTTTTCGAAAAAGAAGGTTTTTTTTGAAAAAGAGAATAGGCGACACAGTGCTATCAAGAAAGAAAACCAAAGAAGAAAACGGAGGCATCTCTTGAGGTTTGAAGAGGGGGAAGAAGACGCCAAGAAAGGAGAGGGAGGGTGCAAGCAGAAAAGAGGTCCCATTGGGTTGAAGAGAAGAAAGGGGAGCAACGTTAGCATCTTGAAGGATTTTGGGGGAGAATTACCAGTCTCATGCTCGCAGCTTGGCACCAAAAGCGTCATCCTAGAGGAAAGTCAGTACATAAAACCTGGACGCATCCGGCAGAGGCTCCATACAGGTTAGTAATCATGGCCTTATCATGTTTAAGCTTGACACTTGCATGTTCGCTGGCTATACTATGCTTAGGAATAGAGGTCCCCTGTTAAGAGTTATCAAGTATAGAAAGTTTTGTCCAAAGCCATGAATAGCATAAAAGAATATAGGTGTCCAAGATAGGGCACCCCTTTGATAGATTAAGACATGGGACGTTGATCCCGTCGTGGGTTGCTGTTTGATATCCTCATGGTAATCCTGCTCAGGGCTCAATAACTTATTAAATGCTCTCTTATTACCGTTGTCGCGACCATCTCTAAATGGGGTGAGTATAATAGGCTCAAGCTCAATGTCAAGTCCCCTAACTGTGAGCGGGCAAGACACTCTCGTTGGTTACATCCCACAGTTTTGAAAGGTAGGACTCTTTGTTAGGAGGCCCTCGTTCTCGGGCTCTGGTCATAATTGTTAGGGTAGTCAAGTGGGGTAAACGAAATGCAATATTGACAACAAGAAGGCCATGCAAAAGCCACGCACATTTTGGCACTAAGGAACAACGTCCGATACAGCATTATGATTCTCAAGTACTTAAGCCTCCATGCGTTAGATTCATAAGTAAGCTCCGCTCTGTGTATATTTGAGCGGCCAAAACCTTTGAGCTAACAGTGTTGCTCTCAAAAGGGTGCAGACACGTGCTGAGATGAGCAAGAAAGGGAAACTCATTCGGTTCAACGATCTTTGTGGCTTTGTGACGGTGTTCTTGTTGTTTCAAAACTTTGGTCTGTACTGTTCTTTAAATGAAGAAGGTAATGTTCTTTTGAAGTTGAGACAGAGAATAGTGAATGACCCTTTTTGATGCTTTGTCAAATTGGATTGATGATGAAGTATCTCTTGACCCTTGTAATTGGTTCGGAGTTGAATGCTCAAATGGAAGAGTTATGGTCTTGAATTTGAAAGATCTCTGCCTTGGGGGAACTCTGGCACCTAAGATTGTGAACCTGGTTCACATAAAGTCTATTGTTTTGCGGAACAACTCATTCTCTGTGACCATATCCGAAATATTTGTAGATTTAAAAGACTTGGAGGTTTTGAATTTGGGATACAACAACTTCAGTGGACATCTACCAGCTGATCTTGGGAGTAATATCTCACTAGCGCTCTTTTTACTGGACAACAATGAGTTTCTTGTTAATCTTTCCCGAGATCAATGAACTGAAGACGCTTTCTGAATTTCAAGTAAATGAAAACCATTAATCTGATCTTTGCTAAATTAAACTTGTTATTAAATCATTCAATGGCCAAAATTACCTTATCGCCTGGTGAATTCTCATTTAATTTCCAACAAGTCCCATAGTCTAAAATTACTCCAATGTCCCCTGACCGTTCATAATAATACCTATTCTGTCCCTCTCCCATAAATTAAGAAAATTAATAAAAATTTCTAAAAATATTAAACATTAATGAAAAATTTTAAAAATTTAGAAAATGAATAAAAAAATTTCTAAAAATCAAGAAAATTAATAAAAAATTATAAAAATCAAGAAAATTAATAAAAAATTATAAAAATCCAGAAAATTAATAAAAAAATTTAAAAATCAAGAAAATTAATAAAAAATTATAAAAATGAAGAAAATTATTAAAAAATTCTAAAAATTCAGAAAATTAATAAAAAATTCTAAAAATTCAGAAAATTAGTAAAAAATTCTAAAAATTCAGAAAATTAATAAAAAAATTCTAAAAATTCAGAAAATTAATAAAAAATTCTAAAAATCCATAAAATTAATAAAAAATTCTAAAAATCCAGAAAATTAATAAAAAATTCTAAAAGTTCAGAAAATTAATAAAAAATTCTAAAAATTCAGAAAATTAATAAAAAAACCTAAAAATTAAAAAAAATTAAAAAATCAAAAATTCCAGAAATTAAGAAAAATTCAAAAATTCCAGAAATTAATAAAAATTCAAAAATTCGAGAAATTAATAAAAAATTCAAAAATTCCAGAAATTAATAGAAATTCAAAAATTCCAGAAATTAATAAAAAATTGAAAAATACCAGAAATTAATAAAAAATTCAAAATTTTCAGAAATTATCAAAAAATTCAAAAATTCCAGAAATTAATAAAAAGTTCAAAAATTCCAGAAATTAAGAAAATTAATAAAAAATTCAAAATATTTCCATAAATTAATAAAAAATTTGAAAATTCCAGAAATTAATCAAAAATTCAAAAAATTTCAGAAATTTATAAAAAATTCAAAATTTCCAGAAATTAATAAAAAATTCCAAATTTTCAGAAATTAATAAAAAATTCTAAAAATATAAAAAAAATTTCCAAAATTCCTAAATAATTCATAAAAATTCTATAATTTCTAAATAAATTCAAGATTATCAAGTATTTTCATAAAATTCTTTAATTGATAAATTCCCTCCTAAATTTCTAATAATTACTTGTATCTTTTTCATTCATCGTTATTCAAAAATAAAATTCTTGTTTTGTGATTCTTAATCTCACGCAACGAGCTCTAAACACGAACTGGTAGCTTTTTGGGCCGTTCTCGTTGTTTTACGTATTCGCATTTGTGTCCAAGTGCAGCCGTAGTTGTCTTGGGCCTTGTGCATATGTGGATTAGGGTTGCCTTTCCTTTTTACAAAATAAAAACCTTGCTCATTGCCCTTCTAAAAATATCTTTCAAAATAATCAAGCCATTTTACTTTCCAAGTAGCTCCGAAGGTCAAGCATTTGAGCACCTTTCAAACACTCTTTTAAACACTTTCGAAGGTCAAGCCTTCAAAATATAACTAGAACTACGTAAGCCTTGAGTTTCTCATTGCATCGGGGAATACGTAGGAGCAGGATCAAGTCCTGTCAGGCTAACCTCCATCAAGTTATTTATTTCCATGTTAATTAAAGGGATCAAACCATTTTCAAATAATCACACACTCAGTTTAAGGGTACCGTTCTTTGGAATAGGCGAGTGGGGTGCCTAACACCTTCCCCATTCGTAACCGACTCCCGAACCTAAATCTCTTCTTCAAGTCAGGATTTTTTCCAAGGATTTTACCTTAAATAAAAATTTGGTGGCGACTCCACATTATTAATACAATTCCTTTTAAAATTTTAGCGAGTTCGTCGTCTCGTCGAAATTACGGTTGCGACAAAAGTGAGGACAATTCCCATATTAGAATCCCATATTGTCTATAAACAAGGCTAAATATATATATATATATATATATATATATATATATATATATATATATATATATATATATATATATATATATATTAATCTTGACAGAATAGAGTGTGTTAGAGTCTCATATAATATTGTCTGAGATAAGACCGGTCAAATATATATAAGGTGAGGACCATCCTTACCTCATGAGCTAGCTTCTAAGGTTGAGTTAGGCCTAATCTCAATTTCTAATATGATATTAAAGCCCATCCTAGATCCTTTATTGAGATATTTGCAAATGTTTATTCTTGTAATTGGTTCATCCATAATTATCCATGCTTATATATCCAGTCCTGAGCATAAAGGGTTGTGTTAGAATCCACATTATCTAAGGATAAGGTAAACCAAATATATATAAGGTCCAGAACATAATTTCTAAATGGTATTAGAATCTATCTTTAGATATGTTATTAGACAAGATGTTTATTCTTGCAATTGGTCCATCCACAATTATCAACGCTGAGATGTCCAGTCCTAAACATGAAAGGGTGTGTTAAACTCCCACATTATCTAGAGAGAAGGTCAATTAAATATATATAAGATGAGGATAATCCTCACCTCATGAGCTAGCTTTTAGAAGCATTCACCAATAACCTAGTATCATGGATATTGCTCTATCACTTATTTTCACAAACATCTTATCTGATACAACTTAATTAAGAAAGAAAATTTTGATTTGAATATCTATCACACACTTAATACATACTCACTTGTCCATCTTGAATTAACTTAAAAAATTATGCACTTTCTTTAGATAACATTTTGTTTGATTATGGAAACATTGCTTCATCGTATTCCACCATATCTTCAGGATTGGAATGATTCGCAAATGCTTCATTAATCATATCACATATAGGATCATTGATAAACTACCATTCTATTGATTCATTTGTGAGAAAATAACTATAATTACTTGCAACCAATGATTATTTGATCTTAATTTTACCTAATCTTTCTCTTATTTTTACAGGAATGGTCATACAAGTAGAGAATCAAAAAGTAGGAAGGTTTTGGACTAAAAGGAGGGCAAAAAGGACATAAAAAATGAAGGAGCAGTAGAAGGATAAAAAATTGTCCTTGGAGAAATCCAGCACAACCATGCTAGTTAAGCATGCCCTCACAATGGGCTAGGTTTTCTAACATAGTCGTGTCATAAGAGGATCATGGTCGTGTAGATCTAAGCAGTGCCTTCAAGTTTTCGACACAACCATGAAAACTTGAGCACGATCATGCCAACCTTGGAAGGTGCTACAAATGATCCAAGTTAGCACTAATAACACATGAAATGATCTCATTCAGCCTTGATAATATTACAGGTGATCCAAACTAGCCATGATAACTTAAGAGATGACTTAGGTCAATCTAATCTCTCAATGAAGCCCTAGTCCACATGTATAAAAAAGGAGGTTTAATGTGGAAGGAATACATATCTCAACATTCTCAAAACTTAAAAGGATCCTCTAATGTACCTCTTTCTTTTTATTTCTCACTTTTATTCCTTTCATTCCTATTTCATTTCTTTTTTCAACATCCTCCCATAAGATCTTGACAGAAGGAACCTCCCAAAGTGTTTTACCAACCTTGTTGGAATTAAAATTTTGTATTTTCAATCTTTGGATTAGGTTATAGATAACTTTCTTGAGTTAGCTTATTCTCATTTGTTTTCTTTTGTTATGTGTATCTAACCCTAAATCATAGGACTTTGAGGAACCTTGTGATATAACTATTTAAACCCTATTTTTCTTTATGAATGATTATATTTTTTTCACTATAAATGATTGCATAGTTATTTATCCAATTATGTTGTTTTATCGTGCTTAATCCATTAATAAGAATTAACTATTCTTATAGATTTCTAAGTTGGTTGGGGAGTATGTAATTGTACCATTCTCTAAATATGGAAAGTATAAGGTAACTGAGTTTAAGGGTTTTACAAGATCAATAAAAATCCTAAGATTTTAACTAATTATTAAATTAACAAATCTAAATATGTTTCATGTTTATCTTAACTATTTACCTTGCATGACCATTAAGAATAGTACTTAGGAAAAAATTATTATTATTGCATGATTATTAGGTAGTAACAGTATTAGAACGAATGGTTAGAAACTAATGTTTAAATCATTCATAATAGAACTTAAGGGTAAAAAAAGGTAAAGTCATAAAGGGATCTATAGTCTCATACTCACCCATAACTTCATGCTTATGTTTTCTTTTTCTTTTTTTTTTTATTTTTCTTTAAACTTGTTTTTATATTCTCATTTTTTACTCTTGTAACAAAACCTTTTTTTTTTTAACTCAAAAGTTAGGATTTAAACTTTTATAAATTGTTGGCATAGTCTCTGTGAAATTTATATTTGGGTCTAAAGTACCTCATTTCTACATAGATGGGTATACTTTTTCCTTAGGTAAAAATTGACATCAATTTTTACACTCATATTTTGCACACATCAATCACTAACAAGATTTCTATCTGAAATATCTTATGAAATTAAAGATGTTTCAATTGTAGTATTTACACGACTTGTCTCCTCATATCTTAGTCAAACTATATACCCTTTAGAAAAAAGTTTAAAAATTAAATGGTCATATACTCATTCTCACGTTTTTCATTTTTTAAACTTACAGTTAGCATATGAGAATATTATCCTATTCTTCACACTCTAATTATCAATTGAAAAATCTAAAAAATTATTTAATTCTTTTAAAGAAAAGTATTTTGAAACATGTTAATTTAAGACAATAAAATGAGCATACCGATTTAGTTAAAAGCTTATATAAAAATTTAGTTAGGGTTGGATAAAAAAACATCAAGAGGCTTAACAGAAGATAATTTTTTTAATTGATAAAATAATTTTTTTTCATTCAAAATATTTTTTGAACTATTTTCTATTATTTGAATTTGTAAAAAGTAAATTACTAAATTATTAAATAATTCTTATACAAATAAAAGTTAAAATATTAAATAATAAATAAATTCTTAAATCATTTTATATATAGATGAAAATAAATAAATAAATAATTAATAATTATTCTTAATAGGTTAAATTACACTCACCTTTCATATATTTTTTCAAACTTATACAAAATATCCTATCTTTGTTACACCTACATAAACTATTGTTAATTGTTTGAAATTAGATATACCGGTATTCCTCTGATCTAAACATTGTTAACAGAGTTGAAAAAATAAGTCATGTGATTGAGACATGTCATTTAATGAAAAACCGTTCCAAAATATCCCTGTCACTACTTTGTTGATTTTAAATAGATGGAGACTCCATTTGGAAGCGAGTCTCCCTCGTCTTCATTCTAAGTTGTTTATAATTATGTTTAGGTAGGTAAATTGTATATATTTTTGTCTATTTTAATTTTGTTTGGATAATATTTTACGCAAAAGTTTAAAAATTTAAATAAAAAATTGTAATTAACTGAAAGTAAGAGAATTTATAATTTTATCTAGAATTTTAAAATTTTTACTTTATAAATCCAATAACTATTATATATATTTTTTAACGTTGTAAAAAATTTAAATATATTTATTTTCAAAATAAACTAAATTTTAAAATTATAATAAATTTAATTCATTTTATTTTAATTTTAAAATTAATCTTGATATCAATAAAAATTAAGCGTTAATTTTTATAATTTTCTTTAATTTCATATTTTAATTTAAAAAAATTTATCTCTTTTAATTTTTGTTAATATAATATAATATTTTGTTATTAAAAAGTATTTTAAATTTAAATAAAATTATAAATAAAAATAATATATATAATTTATTTTTGTTTTAATTTTATTTAAATTTAAAAATAATTATGTAATACATAAATAATATATTTTATTTAAACAAATATTTAAAAATATAATTTAATTAAAATTAAATTTAGTAATAATTAATATTTTTAAATTAAAAGATTTATAGATTTTAAATTTTATAAAATATTGAAAGTCTTCCTCCAATTATCAGTTTTGTAGAGATATAAGGAAATGTGCGGGCAAAATATTATTTTTATTGACCTTCAAATTTTTTCTAATTTTTCTACAAGTTATTAAATATTCTCTTGAATTTTGAATATGTGATTTTTCATTCCAATTTCTTGAAAAAATAGTTTTATTGATTCATCCTTATTATTATCTAAATAAAAGAGTTTAACCAAAAGATGTAGTTTTGACATTTTTTTTATTAAATATAAATAAAAGTTTGATGAAAAATAATTTTTATCAAAGTCTAAAAGTTAGGAATAATTTTTATAATAATTAAAAAAATAATTTAATCTTCATAATAATATTTAACATTATATTAAAATAGTATTAATTAAGAGGTTATTTTTATAATAATAAAATAAATAAAAATATCATATATAATTACGTTAGTAGTTAAAAGATGTTAATATAATTTATCTTTTTTAATAATATTAAATTTATACTAAATAAATCTCCCTCACAATTATTTTATAAGTGAAATTAATATATAAATATATTAAATATAAGTATGAATAATTATTTTTTAAATAAAAGTCAAGATAACATAATATATAAATATTATTAATAATATCTTTAATAGTAATTACACTAAATATACTTAATAATGGCTTTATTGTGTCAGCCTAAAATGCAGTGAAAATTTAATAGTTACAATAATTTCAAATTTATACGTACATTTTGCGATTATCCATATTTTAAATTAACCGCAAGTTGACAAAGAATACCTGGCAAACTTCTACTTTTTTAAAAATGTTTACTCTTTTACTTTCATATCTTTCTTCCTCTATACATGTGTGCTTGTGTCTTATTTATATAAATGCTTATTGAATTTTACAGCCTTTTCTATAGTATGTCGAGATTGTTACTCCCATATGAAAATTTCTTATATCTCGTCTATTCTTGATTAATTTTTTTTTTTGAAAAATCTCCAAAGTAATATCACCATTTATAAGAGTAAGCAAGCAAACTTTCATTTGATTCTTCTCAAAGTAAAGGATTCATCTTGTGTTTTGTTTTTCAGGTGAGTTGAACATTGTTCATTTCTCTTTCTAATTTTTAGTTAACTTGTAGAAAAATTTTTGTTTAACTTCATGAATTTACATTGTGGTTTGATGTTTTATGCATTTGACTTCTCATTTTCTTCTACATGAATCTTGATGTATTTTTTATTTTATAATATAATTATTTTATGTGATTTTTATTTTTTATATTGAAACTAACTTAGATTCAAAAGTTGTTAATGTTATTTTTTAAATGAAATATAGAACTATTGGATTGACTGCAAGGTGTTTGATAAAATAATTAAAAGAGACTTGATGATATAAATACAAATATAAGAGTTTGCTTAGATTGTTGGGTACGATAGGAACTAGGAAGAATGGATTATCACGTTATATATATAATCAGTAAGCCAAACGGGTTTTGGATGAAAGCCAAAACCGAGTACTGTGAATCTACGATCAGTTACCATAAATCATATTTAAAAATCATGCCACTAATAATTATTATATAGGACACGGTTGCTTTCCAAATTTAGACTTAATTATAATCTCAATAAACTTGACCAATTATAAAATAGAGTTGTTGTCACATTATGCCATATGGAAATGTTATTTCTGCCTTCATTTTTTATGGTCATGGTCCATTTAATTGTGCACTTAGTTGAAGAAGCCAACTTGGAGGTCCAGTCCAATATCGATGGATGTATCCTATTGAGAGGTACTTAGGAAGATTAAAGTTTTATGTGCGTAAGCGAGGGCTCTGACTTTGAAGGCCTCACCAACGCAGGAGGCTATATAAGCGAGAAGAGGTTTTAACTTTTTGCTCAAGATATTTAGAGGATTAAGATCTGGTTCTGATCGATTTGAATGCGATGTTGATGATCAACCTAATATTGCTCCATCTAGTGAAAGCACTTTAATTCCCCTCAGTGGAAAACCAGTTGGTGGTTTTAATTACTTCACTCTATCTTCAAATGAGAAGTTACAAGTACATCGTCACATATTGACTAATTGTAGATATGTGTAAACACTCAATTATGTCTGAGGCCCCCAATTGTCAAAATTAGTCAAGAAGTCAATACTAATTTTTTTAAAAAAAAAGAGGGGAAAAATAAACAGAAAATAGAAAGAACAGGAAATGGAAAACGAAGAACAACAAGCAAATAGGTAGAAGACGGAAATAAAACAAAGGAAACAACAAAAAGGGGGTGATTGAAATGCAAAATCTGAAAATATAATAAAGGAAAAAGGAATTAGAAAAAAAAGTGATAAAAAAGATAAATAGAAAAAAAAGAAAGAAAAAAACAGAATAAATAATAATAAATAAATAAAAAAAGAAAAAGAAAAGAAAAAATAAAAAGTAATAATAATAAATAATAACAAATAGAAAAAGGGAAACGAAAACATGCAAATAAATGAATAAAGATAAAACATAAAAAGAAAATAGTAAATCAAAAGAATAATAAAAAGGAACAAAATATTTGATAAAAAGAAACAAAAAAAGGAAAAAGGAATTGGAAAAAAAAAAAGAGGAAAGTGATGCAAAATTAGATAAAGAGGCTAACAGTTAAGTTGGTTAGAGGAGAAGGAGGAAAGGAAAATAAATAAAAGGGAAGACAAGGGTGAGGAGAGCCTATAAAGGGACCGATCTTAGGCAAATTGAAGGGGTTAGCAGCATTTTTGGAAAAAAAGGGACGAGGAGAGAGAGAAATTTTGGGGACTCTTTAGAGGAATCACTGCTCGAAGAAAGAGATTGGAGATCCAGACTCAACCTCCCTCGCTGGGACCTTGTGGAAACTCCATGAGAAGCGCCCCAGCAGATGATCTCAGCAGGAGGAAGCTCATAGGCTTCAGAAGCATTGATTGGGCTCTGAGTCAACCATATTTATTTCACGCATCTTCAAGATCGAGAAATTATACGAAGTTTGTTCAAGCTATGTGTGCAGCAGAAGCAGTCGCTTGAATGCTTTGCCCTTATATGTTTGATAATATCTCGCAGCCATGACTATCTCCCCAGTTCTCACATGCAATGCACCATGTGCTGTAACTTGCTGATTCAAGCATTTTCTGACGATTTGAATTCCAGAGTAATCGCTCAGCGAGATCGATGAATTAGAGAAAAGGTTACCTCTACTTAGGCCGAGAAACGGATCCACGCGAGAACGCATCTACTCATTACTCCCCGTAGGATATTACCAGAGGTGCTGAACCTCGATCCACAGTCAGAACAAGGGAGATAAACCTTCGATCGGAGAGTTTCTCCCGATCCTTGTGTCAGCACACGCCGCGGCCAGATTTGTCATACACTTTCACGACTAGCCTTGCAGGTAGAACACGGTCGTTCCAGCGAGGGCGACTGAAATGTCAACCGCAAAGGAAACCTACTACGATGCGGGAGCATTTCTAACCAAGACCATGCATGGTAATTGACTTGAATTCACCTACAGCTCGAAAACCTCACGAAGTCAAGATCATTTCGTTGTAATGCACGCATGAGAGGCTTAGCACACCAAATTCACGTCTAAATCCACGTCCCCTACTCCCATTGCTTCTCTCTGCAACACCTTTTGGCTTAAAACCATGTCCGCATGTTAGAAGAACATAGGTACTTTCGACTTTCGATTGCTGCATGCATACGTCAAGGAAGTCCTTGAGCAGTTATAAGCTCGAAAAGGAGAGATACTCCGCAAGGATGTGAGCTTAGGGGGTCAATCTCTTATCCCGGTGGTGATCCTATCCTCTCGTGATTCTATACCATTCCGTGGCCGCTCCTTGGCGAACCACACCGGCCACACGTAGCGCATTACTATGACCACTTAACGTTCATCCTGCTCATCATGCTGCTGCGATGTAATCTTGAATGGGGAGGTGGCTTCGCACTCCACGTATGCTCATAATTCTTTGTCAAGCTGTCCATGCCGCCTCACACGTATTCCTCTTTGAGGGAAAGTCACTTTCACGAGACAACAGCGATGGTTTTCATTATGCGGTAGTGCGAGTCAAATACCTAGTACATCATTATCATATCACTGGTGCCCGAGATGATAGACGACCTTCACCACATAATTCTCGTTCTTGGGTATGTATGGTAGAGCCCAGGTAGGGGAGGATCGGAGGGGAGGAGGAGAGGAAAGGAAGGAGGGAGGGAGGAGGGAGAGGAGCAGTGACCTCAGCCAAGTAGGCACATGGCTTCACTTGCCGGTGAGTTGGTGATACGCCACCCCGCCTAAAGTCATCTTGTCATGAGTTGGAGTGGGAGGTAGGACCTAGGCAGCGTATGTGGTACTGTTGGGAGTATCCACTAGACCATCATCGAATAGACGCCTGGGGTGTGGTGTTTCGGTGGTCTTTACAGTTGACAAAGGGGTGTCGATACTAATGATCACCTTCAAAGGTAACCATGAACGTGATATACCCCTGGCTTTAAGCTAGTTCCAGCGAGGGGGACGCTCTCTAGGCACAAGACGATGATTATGGGGAACACTCCATCATAGGGGAGCTAAGAAGGTGGGATCCGATGATAGGCAAAGCGTGCCCGCCACGCTCGCCTGGCTGACCGTGCATCCTGCAAAAAGCATGAGCGTTACGATAATTCCTTCTGCTTAAACCGATATGACGGCCCGAAGAAGAGACTCGGCGAGTCTCGTAGTGGTTTGCATCTGATTAAGTAGATGGACGCCTAAAGACCCAAAGGCTGGACTCCACTGAGTACCGCCAAAATAGTCTTCGGTTCAATCAAAGCTTGCGTGCGAGCAGCGTTTGAAGATCAACATAATGACTCGAGGTGACCTATGAGTTATTCGGGTCATGCACCGACAGCAAGAGGCGTACATGCGGCTAGTCAGCTGACGGAGCGTCGCGGCTAAACCTCGATGTAAATCCAGCGACCTACGCCTTCTCCTGTCTAAGATTAGGAGCTATGACCATAGACTCACACGTAAATGGTGATGGTCCCGAGAGGTGCCCTAGCGCGTGCATGCGGGCTAAGTGCGTACCGTCGATCGGCGTAGTGTATATGGAGCCATCAAAAGGGAGAAGTGCGGAGTGGCCGGATGAAGAACCCTATAGCACGTCAGGATCAGGTGTTGAAACATTTGTTCTGAGCGTGCATCAAGGCATGGCGGCCGGACGCCCCGATCACGAGCCAGGGGTCGTACAATACACACTGCGAGTGACATTTACCGTTGGCTGGGGATCTTTTGGAGAGCCTCACGTGAGGCTAAAAATGCAAATTAATACACCGACCTCGACTTTAAGCCTTGTAGTACACCGAGGGTTTCACCATGTAGCGAGAGTCGGAGCGCCAAAGAAATAGGGGAGACGACAAGGAGCGATGGCAGAGCTAGTCACCACTGAAGAGAGAGAGAGGCCCCTTTGACGAAAAGAGGTTTGAAGGGGCGAGGTGTTTCATGCAAAGCTAGTTAAGGCAGCATGGGGCCCGCGAGTAAATACCATTGGATGTGAGTGTTAATCTTACCCTGTGTATATATAGGCCAACCGAAGGGAGTATGAACTACAAAAGCAAAAGGCTCAAGTGGCGGAGTTTAGGGTGTGCGACCCCAAGACTTTCACTTCGAACCCTAGACATTACAATTGTCAATTCAGCTACTTTTCCCCTAAATTGCAATTAGGCCCCCAACATCTCCCCTAATTTCAGTTTAACCCCTATACTTCCCTTAATTTCAGTTTAACCCCTATACTTCCCCTAATTACAATTAGGTCCCCATACTTCCGTTCATCACAGTTTAGCCCCTACACTTCCCCTAATTATAATTAGGCCCCTATGTTTCCTTTAATTGCAACCATGCTCCTGTACTTCCCTAAATTCTAATTAAACCCCTGTACTTTGCAAAACTCCCAGTTTGCCCCTTGTATTCCTCATTATTCCAATCGAATCTCCATATTTTCTTCTACCCTAAAATCAAGAATAATTCAATTGCGTTATCATTATGGGCCTCCCAATAAAGCTCTTTTCAAACATTTTGGGGTCTACGATCTCACGCGACGAACCCTAAACGGGAAACTGGCGGTCTACACTGCTGTTCGATGTTTAGTGGTTCGTATAGGCCCCCGTGCATCCTTAGCTGCCTCGGACCTTATGCATGAGTGGACTAAAGGTCCTTTCAAAAATAAAATTCTTTTCAAAATGCTTTGGGATCTGCAGTCTCACGCGACGAACTCTAAACGAAAAACTAGTGGTCTACATTGCTGTTCGATGTTTGGTGGTTCGTATAAGCCCCCATGCAGCCTTAGCTGCCTCGGACCTTGTGCATGAGTGGACTGAGGGTCCTTTCCAAAAATAAAACTCTCTTCAAATGGTTTTGGGATCTGCTGTCTCGCGCGACGAACTCTAAACGGAAAACTGGTAGTCTACACTGTTGTTCGATGTTTAGAGGTTCGTATAGGCTCCCGTACAGCCTTAGCTGCCTCGGACCTTGTGCATGAGTGGATTGAAGGTTCCTCCAAGAATGAAAATCTTTTCAAAATATCATATTCTTTCTAAAGCCCTTCCGAAGGTCAAGCCTTCAAACCATAACTACGTGAGCCTTGAGTTTCCCATTACACCTGGGAATACGTAGGAGCATGATCAAGTCCTATCAGGCTAACTTCCATCAAGTTATTTATTTTCACATTAATTAAAGGATCAAACATTTTCAAAAATCACACACTCGGTTTGTTTAAAGTACCGTTCTTCGAACCGGGCCCAGTGGGAGTGCCTAACACCTTCCACAACTCGTAACAATTAGAATAAATCTCTTCTCGAGTGGGGTTTTCCCAAATATTTTTCCCTTAAATGAAAATTTGGTGACGGCTCTACATTAATCCTAATAAATTCTATTTTTAAATTTAGTAAGTTCGTTGTCTCGTCGGAATTACAGTTGCAACAATATGTTGATCCATTTCTTCAGTAAGTTATCTTAATTTATAATTTCTTTTCATGGATCTTCTCTTAAACTACAATTATGCAATTATTGTATATATTTAATGTAGGGAATTTAGAGATACTTTACGGAAACAATTAAGAAGTCATACATGATCATCTGCTGAGATAAACAAAAGGGTTCATAACAGGTTTGTTGAATGGTTTTCTCGTCGTGTAAGTATATCTACAACTTTGAGGTTTAGTCCCTTTGTATAATTTTATCTTAATGGTTTTTCTTTGTTTATTTTAGATAAATAGATCAGATGAGTTTAACTAAGATGATTTAAAGTTCTTAGCCATGGGTCCAATTGATTGTGCAAAGTGCTATAGTGCATACAATGTTAATGGATTCAAGTTTCGTATCTTGGAATGAGATTAAGGGCTTAAAACAAAAAATAGTAGAGTATTTGGTACATTTGGGACAAGAAGTTATGCAAGTAGCAAAGATAATCAAATGCAGTTTGGCAGTGTGCCTTATTATGGAAAATTGGTAGACATCATTGAGATAAACTACCATGATCGATTCTCAGTTACTTTGTTCAAATGTATGTGGGCTAATACAACTAGTCATAGAGGGATTATAACTGATGACTTAGGATTTACATCAGTAAATTTTTCTCACTTGATACACTCTGGTGACCATGAAGATGATGAGCCATACATCTAAGCTTCTGAGGCTGAAATGGTTTATTATGTAGAAGATGAGTTCAATAAAAAATGGAACATACCTATACATCTAAAGCCACGAGACTTATATGATATGGGTAGGAATTATGAGGACACTTTTCATGAATGTGAGTCATATCAATAAAACTAGGAAACTTTATTTCTAGATGAGCAAGTGAATATACCACTAGTGAGGTGTTATTTTTAATTTTCATTTCATATACTAATTGTGATTTAATATGACATATACATTAACTTTGTCTACATTATCTATTAAATTATTAATTTTAATTGTATTTTTTTTCTTGTCAGGATCCTTGAAGATGAAAAGATTCTCCAACAAGAAATCTAATGCACCATCATTAAGAACTCAGGGTGGCTCTTTTACCCAAGTTCTAGCCATCCCTAACTTTCGCAATACTCAGCCTCCTCTTACACATGTACCTAAGTCTAATATGATGCCTCTACATGCACCTCAACCAAGTATGATGCCTCCACATGCACCACAACCAAGTACAACGCCTCTACATGTACCACAACCAAGTACAATGCCTCCATATGTACCACAGTCAAGCATGATGCCTCCACATGTACCACAACCAAGTGAAGATGATGATGGATATGATAATGAAGGTGATGAGGAATCTGAAACACCACCACAACATACAACACACAAGGCTTGGCTTGTTGATGTAGTTGGTGAGCATTTCAATTACAAGATTATATAATTTTTTGAATTTTACACTCTTATATATTCATGCAAAATTTGTCTTTTAGATGAAGATGGCACAAAAAAGATCAAACAACTTGCTGCTAATGATGTTTGGTCACTTCCTTATGGTGAAAGAATTGTCTTGCAATGGAATAATGAAGGCCAAGCTATTGCCAATAGTGGAGCATTATTAAATAGGTTCTTAAGTCTTGTTGGGAGAGATCTTAAACTATTCCCTATTTTTTATACTAGTTGGAGAAAAGTGCATAAAGATTATAAGAAATATGTTATGAAGAATACTATTCAAGTAAGATTTATTTTTCATTTGTACCCTTATTTCAATTATATCATAGGTGTTGACTAAGTATTATATTCTAATTAGAAGGTTAAGTTTGATGTTGAGTTCGAACTTCATAAAAGTTACATCCTAAAGTACTTAACGGAAGATGGAGAGAGGGTAGGCAAGAGTTGTGGCAAAAAAGAGATGGTAAAACATGTACTAGAGATTAACTTATTGCAATGATCCCAAAAGGAGTAGATAGAGACCATTGGGGTGCCTTTGTTGATTACCGTTGAAATCCAAGAACTCAGGTAAATCTTGTAAACACCCATTTATGTCCAAGGCTCCCAATTATTAATATTAATCAAGAAACTAATACTAATTTAAAGAATAAACAGAAAACAAATACAGAAAGATATACAAACAGAGAAACAGTCAATAATAAAAATATATATAATAAATAATGAGAAAATAAGAAAAGAAAATTAAACAAACAAAATAAAAACGAAAAATAAAACAAAACAAAAACAGAATCAAACACAAAACACAAAAAAAAGGGCAGGAAGAAGAAAAATAATAATAAAAGTAAAAACACCAAAATCTGAAAAATCACAAAAATATATGAATAATAAATAGAAAAATAGAAAAATAACTAAAATAAATAAATAAACATTAAAACCAAAAATTAAAGAAAACAATAAAAGAAAATTTAATAAACAAGAATTAAAAACTGAAAAATACAAAAAAGAGGTAAATAGAAAAAAAAAAGAGAAGTAATTAAAACATAAAAAACAAAATTTTTTTAACAGAATTAACAGAAATTAAAATAGAAAAGGGAATTGAAAAACGGAGAAAAAAAACTTGAAAAAACGAATGTATTCAAAAAGAAGAAAAGAGAGAGCTATCTTTCCCAGAGAACAAAGATCCTTCAAGAGTTTCAAAACGCATACATTGCAAGGGGGAGAGGGGGACCTTGCTGGATTTTTTCTCAACTTTTTCGGCTCCTCTCTCTCATTTTCTCTAGGGATGTTCCAGAGAAGTGGCGTGCATCAGGCCTTCAAACATTGAATCTATCTTCTATGAACCAAGAAGTTGCGATCCCTAATAGAGGCTTCATCCAGGTTTGATCTGTCATCCTGCTATATTTATCAAGATCCGTTCAATGAATTCGTGACATAATCATGTTGTTTTCCCCTTTTCTTTATAAGAATTGCTTGCATACAGACCTAGAAATTTCAGTAGATGATCGTCAACTTCCATAAGAAATTAATTTAGTTTTAGATCCTCTGTAGCTAGATTGATATATCATATCATAGCAAAAGTTCAAAGCAGTAAGAATTTTTGGAGAGGTTTTGCATGATCATAAGTATGTGTGCATCTTGCACAAGTTCGTAGTTTAGTAATAATAGGCTAATAATCCAGTGCACGCGCTACTCTTGATTTAATTATCCATTGATTTCCATGAGTGCATCCTAGCTTGGTAATTTTGGTAAATCCAGTTAAAATCATATCACTATACAGAAGACGATAGGGGAGGGTCCTTGCTTTCAAATTATGTGTACGAACTTTGTTTGTAATTCATGCCGAGAAAAACAGGCTTTCGATAGTCCACGCTGATGTAAAACGCCGATTCTAGATGGTCAGGCTATGGATCAAAAATGGTGTTCTTGCATGTAGTGTAAAGTCTGTTCATCATTGTCGTCAACCTCCTGTATGAACTGGTTATGTCACATGACGTCGATAACACTATAGAGAGATTGAACGAGCGGACTTTCCATTAACCATGGAACAAAAAGGCATAAAGACAGGAAACCTTTGAATTCTGAGCTTGGACAGGATGGAGATCGCAAAGGATGATACTATTTAGCTACACTAGGTTGGTCCCCAAGAGTGCAGTAATTGGTAAGACGATCACGATTATCAAAACCCCTGCATGCCTATCCATCCACGATCACATGGTAAGAATCTATCCCGAGTAATACTCCAGTCCAAGGTTACACTTGAATTCAAATATACTTGACGGGGTGAACCAAGGTTCTATTCACAAAGTAAAAGAGCTGCCATGCGTTGTGGATTTAGGATGATGGATCGCGAATCACGAAAACGTTGCAATCTTTCCAGCCAAAGTCCAGGCTTATGCAGGTTCCAATCCACATCAATAACACCCCTAAACGTTTAGCAGTCTTCCATATGCTCAATGATTATAGGTGCCTTCATGATTTACCACGTCCAATACCGCTTCCCAGCTAACCTGGTTATACCCACATCATCAAGGGTGCAAGAAATGAGTCTTTAGTTTCGCTGAAGAATGCAGAATCCTGGGCTTTGACACAAACGTGAAGTAAGAGGTTCTGCAATGTGTTAAGCTGGAGGAAGAGCATGGAGTAGCCAAGCAAACCACGCAAGTTATGAGTTCTTCATTTTAGAACTCCATCCCATGCACTATTGAGTTCAGCCACGGAAGGTAGATACAAATTATCTCAATCAACATCATGTCCAAAACATGGTTTAAAGGTTACTCTTTGTCTAAAATCACGAAGGATGGAAGTTGATCTTCAAGTCTTACGTAAAAATAAGCGATGTCACCAGCCGAATGCTGCGTCCGATTCGGATTGTCTTGACCATGAGGGTACTCTATATATAGAATTGTTAATGGTGGCTTCTTTGGAAATGTTTAAGTAGAGCATGCATAACCTACATCATCACGTGGTGTGCATGACATGCAGTACCCATAGCTTACTGCGATCTTTTTGATACTTCGTATCCATTGATGAGCACCAATGTCCAAAGCATATATAGCTACTGGAACAGTCTTATTACTCCTCAAAGTTTCAAGGACTGGAATCAAAAGAGGTTCTTGAAACGAATAGCAGGAAGACTTGCGATCGGGGAAATTTATAACATAAAAAAAGCGATGTCTTTTGTGTGAGTCGTTCCAACTCATTGAAGTGGTTTATCAACTTGTGGGATACTTCCATGTCCATCAAGCTCTGCCCACAAAAGCAACCAATTTCAAGGCTTGGAGAATCTGACTCACAAGAGAGCCCAAGGAATAGATGATCCCGATTCAAACAGGACAGGTTATTGAAAATCATAATATTCGTGTTCGGAGCTAGCCAAGCCATGCATGCAAAAAAAATATTTCATGCACGTCCGAAGGCAAACCATGTTAGGTCTTAATTAAAAGAAAGGGAATTAAATCATAAATAGGAGGCATGGCCAAGTGGCTAATCCATGATACGCCTATGATTACTCCCCGTGTTCGAACCCCACTCACCTCAATTTTGATTTCCTAAGATCACTTCCTTCATCACGTGCATTCCACATGCACTCCATATGCCTAGCTACCAAACCATGAATAACACACAGCAAGCCATGCAAGTCATGCACGTGGACAATGAGCCACAACCATTCGACTTCTGATAATTGCACTTAAGCCCCTCAACTTACCATATTCATAATTTGACCCCCTAAATTTCCCAAAATCGCAATTGAATCCCTCAATTTCTTAATTAAAAGAAAGGGAATTAAATCATAAATAGGAGGCATGGCCCAAGTGGCTAATCCATGATACGCCTACGATTACTCCCCGTGTTCGAACCCCACTCACCTCAATTTTGATTTCCTAAAATCACTTCCTTCATCACGTGCATTCCACATGCACTCCATATGCCTAGCTACCAAACCATGAATAACACACAGCAAGCCATGCAAGTCATGCACGTGGACAATGAGCCACAGCCATTCGACTTCTGATAATTGCACTTAAGCCCCTCAACTTACCATATTCAGAATTTGACCCCCTAAATTTCCCAAAATCGCAATTGAATCCCTCAATTTCCCAAAATCTCAATCAAGCCCTTAAACTTTCAGAAATTGCAAATTGGCCCCGTACTTCCAGAAATTACAAATTAACCCCAACCAAAAATATTTTTTCTCGATTATTTTATTTTAAATTAATTTCTTTTTAACTAATTTTAATCCTTTCTTTTAAATAAATCAAATTCCTTTTTCCGAACCAATTTTAATTCTTTCATTCAAATAACCCCAAGCCTTTTCCCAAATCAAGTTCAATTTCTTTTAGATTCCTCAAACTAAAATCAAGTAATTTTCCATAAAATTTCAAGTCCATTACTTCATTTCAACCAATCGCTTCTCTCAAAAATTTGCAAATCGAGCTTAAATCTTTTTACCAAATTTCAATCAAATCGAGTTCATTTCCAATCAAGATCAGTTTGTTTTCAATCAAGCCCAATCCTCTTCTCAAATCAAATTCAACATAGAATCTTTCTCAAGTCTGAGTCAAGCTCCTTCTTGATCAAGTCAAGTTTCATTTCCCAAAAACTCAAAATCAAATTCACTTCAAAACAAATTCCTTTTTCAAATTAAATCATTTCTTTTCTCATCTTTATTATTTCAAAAATAAAATTCTTTTCCAAATATTTTGGGATCTTTGGTCTCACGCAACGGGCTCTAAATGAGGAACTGGTGGTTCACCTACTGTTCAATGTTTAACAGTCTGTATAGGCCCCCGTGCTGCCGTACCCTCTTCGGACCTTGTGCATGAGTGGACTAAAGCCCTTTCAAAAAATGAAAATCTTTTCAAAAGATCATTTGTCCTTTAAACACTTCTGAAGGTCAAGCCTTCATAAACCAAAACTACGTAAGCCTTGAGTTTCCCATTGTACCGGGGAATACGTAGGAGCAGGATCAAGTCCTGTCAGGCTAACCCCCATCAAGCTATTTATTTTCACGTTAATTAAGGGATCAAACATTTTAAAAAATCACACGCTCAGTTTAAGGGTACCGTTCTTTGGAACGGGCGAGTGGGGTGCCTAACACCTTCCCCACTCGTAACCGACTCCCGAACTTTGAATCTCATCTTCAAGTTAGGGTTTTTCCAAATCTGTTTTCCTTAAATAAAAATTTGGTGGCGACTCCACGTTAATCAAATAAAATCTATTTTCAAATTTTAGCGAGTTCGTCATCTCATTGGAATTACGGTTGAGACATATCTAATTTGTGATTTTGAATGTCTTTCAATTGAAATTGTAATGTTTTTTTAATCTTTTTCAATGATTACCAAATTGTCCAAAAAAAATACAGATAATAGAAAGAAGCAAAAAATTTCTCACACAGGTGGATCTAAGAGCCTTGCACGTAAGAGAGCAGAGATGGTAATCTCAAACTTTGAATAATGAATGTGTACTTTTGTTATTAGCAAATATGTCATACTATTATTGGATTTTGTAGGAACTACAGTGTGGTCACAAAGTTAGTAGGGGAGAAGTTTGGATAGCCACACATAAGCATAAAAATGGAACATATGTGAATGATGAGGCTAGAGAAATTAGTGTAAGTTGAACTTGTATAGTGAAGCATAACCTGTGATAATATGAATACATGTTGGCTAAGTGTTTATGATCATTATGTTTGCTTTATGAGATTTTTGCAGGAAAAAATTCAAGAATATGAATCAAGTTCCATATGTCTTTCACAAGATATATCAACACAAGATTCATTGGCTCATGTTCTAGGAGGTCAAGAACATTGTGGTCGGGTGTGGGGGTTGGGATTCGGTCCTTGTCCATCCCAAGTTTTGGGAAGTTTCTCTCGTTCATATAGTGGGATGACCTTATGGACACCTTCTTACAAGGAGTTAGAAAACCAAGTTTTTGCATTGAAGTCACAACTAAATGAACAGAATGAAAAGCTTGATAAGCTTGATGAGCAGAATCAAAAGCTTCTTGAATAGAATGAAAAGTTTGTTGATCAGAATAAAAAGTTTGATGCAATAATGAACTTTTTTATGCATAACTCAAGTTAATTCCTTCAAACTTAGCTATGTTTCACACTTCACCGGTAATATTGATAGGTTGGATTAGATTTATATTTTGTAATATATA
Source organism: Canavalia ensiformis (assembly GCA_026541065.1). Classification (NCBI taxonomy): domain Eukaryota; kingdom Viridiplantae; phylum Streptophyta; class Magnoliopsida; order Fabales; family Fabaceae; genus Canavalia; species Canavalia ensiformis. The sequence goes on from JAMKYM010000092.1 coordinate 36,377, forward strand.
ATTTTAATGTTTTTAACTGTAGCTTACTTTGTAATTTAGGCATCAGATCAAACAATAGTACATCAAACTAAATTGACTAGTGACCCTCCAACAAATTCTGGATCTAAGAAGTAGTTCATTTGTCAAGTTTGGTAAAATTACTTTAAAACTACAGTTCATGTTTATCTTTGTTGGAAAATTTGTAGGTTAAGTTGGTTCATATTGAGTTTAAATATTAAGTTTAAATAAATTCTTATCTAACTTTGACTAAAATGCTAATTATATTTTCTATTACAGGATGCTAGAAGGGGTTTTTGTTGAACGTGAATTAGGATATAATAACATATTGTAGTTTCCCACATAGATAGGATGTGATTTCTTTTGTGTTGTTTCATATGGTAGTGTAATATCACACAGATAGGATATGATTTCTTTTGTGTTATTTCATATTATGTTAAGGGTGGATATTGATTTTAGGTACTTTTTGTAATAATCTTTTTGTGAATTAGAATATAATAACATGTTGTAGGGTAATACCAAATAGACAGGATCTGATTTCTTTTATTCTTTCATATTATGTTTAGTGGATGTTGAGTGTAATTTCTTTTAATATTTAATTATATTTATAATTTTGATGTTAGACATTATAATCTTAGTTTAAATAATTATATTATGATTTGAGATTTTAAAAAGTGTTAATACATATTTTGAGATAATTTTTTCAATTCTTTGTGTTATTTTTTTATCATTACTGTGAACACCCAATTATGTCCGAAACCTCATCTAAATTAATCAGCAGATAAGCGATAAGTTGTAATAAATTAAAAAGTCCAAAATAGAAAATCGAAAATAAAAAAGAAAAGAAAAAGGAAAACACAAAATTAAGCAAAATAAAAACAACGATAAATAAATAGATGAGCAAATAAATAAATAAAAACCAAATAAAAGTATTAATAAAGAAAAGAAAATAAAAGAGAGAAGGATTTAAATATAAGAAAAAAATAATAATAGAACCAAATGGTAACATAAAGGGTAAAATTGAAAAACAAAATAAAATAAAATAAAAGAGAATAAAACAAACAAAAGAGGATGGGTTACAAATGGAGAAAAATAATAAAAATAATATAAAGAGCTGAATAATGGAGAAATGAAATAACACTAATGGATAATGAGGATGGACAAGGAAGTCGGAAACGGAAGTAGTGGAAAAAACAAATACGTGGAGAGGTTAACAAAGGGGAAAAAAAGGAAAAAGAAAAAAAATGAAAATCAAAAGCTAAAAGATAAAATAGAAGAAAAGACAAAACAGAAAATAGGAGAGAGGGCGAGGGGGACAACAGGCATAACAGAAAGGCAAGACAGCAAAAAGAAAGGGGAGAAAACGTGGAAAAGGGATAACAACAGGCATAACAGAAAGGAGGGTACCTTTATTTTAAGGGGAGAAGGGAAAAAGACTTTCGGAAAAAGTCCTCTCGAGTCTTCTTTCAGGAACACCGCAGTGATTGGAAATGCAACTCTGACCATCTCCTTTCATACCCTGCCATTAGACCAGAGTAGAGAATTAGCTCCAAGAACTACCAGCCCAAGCTCCCTTTGATTGCGTACAGGTCTGTCACATCTTCCCTATTGCTTTTAGATTAAAAACATGGCATGAATGTTTGGTAAATTATAGCCGAATTAAAAAAAGGTGTCAATGCATGGTGACTGGTGTAGATGCTAGTAAATATGTTTGATGATATTATTGTGAGAAGGTTCGGCTCTTAATGCAATTCACGATAAAATGTAACTGTGTGGAAAATTCTAGCCTCTATTAGCTCATTCGAGCTTAGTCTGGATGCAAAGAAAAACCACTCCCCAGGTTACAATACGCGGTTTTGCTATTAACAGAAAGTAAATTTTTACAAAAACTCCCGCATCCTACTCGGGGTATATCTCGTTGCTGCGATTTCTTTTAAACCGACGCTTTGAGCAATGTGTGGTCATCGATTTGGCTTGAGCAACCCGGCCCCCAGGATCGTGGTACTTAGGCATAACGCATCATTGGCGTGGAATGTCTACGCCCCTGTACCCCCTCGATGATGGGCCTTGGCCTCCGAATATTGGATTTACAGGTTGATAGTTGATCCTGATCTACCCGAGCTCAGCTTGGACAACTCTCATGGTGAGCCCGACTCCGAATTTATGATTTCACCAAAGGCCACCTTTGTATATCAAAGGATACAGAAGCAATGTAGTCCCCAGGAGAGCTGACGATTCTACTCGTGGGAAGATCAAATCGGTGTGCGAGTCTAGCCATAGGATTCGAAAGACAAGCGGAAGCGACTTGAACGCTTTCGTAGGCAGTAGGTCTTGAAGTTCTGTTACACTCTCTGGTCGGCCGGGGCTGCTAGCAAAGGAAGACATGTCTCTAGATAACTACATGATCCACTGGTTCCCCAATTGATCAATCATGGAGTTTGTGTGTGGTCAACAATTATAGAGGTCAACAAAGGCTCCGCTTACAACTGAGCAACCAGCGTTCAGGATCTTCATGATGATTAAAGTAGAAGTTGCAGATCATGCAGCTGAAGCAAGTAGTTCGGTCGTCTCTGCCGGCGGTGCTCATGGCTAGTCTCCAAAGGCAACACACGAGAAATAAACCATGTTACAGAAAGACTGATGCATGGTTGTTGTAGTCAGGGAACACTCTTGACGTCTTTGAGTCTTATCTTCAGAAGAAGAGAATTAGTTTCTGCTGATGCCGTGGGAGCAAAGGGGAAGGTGATTGTGGCTAAAAATGAAGCCGATAACTATATAACACAGCAACCAGAACATGGAGAATCCTTGGGGGTACAGAACATGACGTTGACTCCTTCTCTTCACTTCGCAGATTCTCTCTAGTCATGGCATCCAAACCTCAACGCCTCCATCACACTACGAGAACCAACTCTCAGAGTTGCGTAAGGAGGATAAGAATCATAGCCACTGCCACAACCCCAACAACCGAACCCGCTATGAGGAACGCTTTTACAAATATGCTGAACATCTCAATGACCTAAATGACAAGCAGGAAAGAGTGGTCAAAGTGAACCATGATGTAATGATGAATAGAAAAAGTCATATTGCAAGTGCACAGAAGGAGTAAATACAATAAAGGGGAACTACTTGAGAAAATGGAAAATGATTTAGCAACTGTGGCAGACCGGTTCATGACGTGGCTGGTCAAAGAATTGCAGGGAACCGATTTTTCGGAAGCAAAGACGAAACTCTCTTAAAGCTTGAGGAGATAAACAGAGCTTTGTTACCACTTAACAATCCATTGCTCTAGCCCCTGCAGATAAATATCCTTGGCTATCTATTCGGGGTTGCAAATTTGATTGGGGAGCTAACGCATTTGGCAATAGGTAGGATATTAGATGGTGAACTCGAATGGGCCGAAGAGATATGTAGGTTTGTGTGTGATGTATACAGGAAGCTTACACTGGTAGCACCAAATATGGATGACAGTCCCAATATGAAGACAAAGGTGGATATAAGGCATCAAAGTGTCATGAAAATAGAGGGTGATCGCTTTAGTGTTCATGCGAGAATGCCAGAATATATTCCACTTCGTGGATCGGGTGACCCCAGTTCTTTCTTAGTGGGAGTTTCGGACATTGAACTATGAATTATCCATTGGATGCATTGTGGGATCTCCGTCAATGAGAGCATAATCTACTAGAAGATTTCAAATGTTGACATCATTGCATGGACAAATATCAACATTACGCCTGGGATTAAGGAGGGAATCCAAGTCGACTCTCCGCAAAGATGACAACGTACAGTTTCGATTTTTACTTGAAAAGGGCGATCGGATTGTTAACAATTAAATGGATTCTTAAAGGAATCGGCCAAGCGGCAAAGGATGATGAGGGCGTCGCATATACCCAAGATTTTGGAAATCTATTGGGCCACTTTGGCGTTGAGGCCCCACCTTCTACAAAATTTGCTAAATGCCTCACAATATGTTCTTGCACTCTGCTTTTATTCGATCAAGGCAAGTTGGTAGCAGCAAGAAGGACCGAGTTCAAGAAGCTCTTATTATTTCTCTATAGAGGCCATCTTTTCCCTTATAGTCTCCTTTGTCATAAACATGTTTGTCACCACCGTGTTTGCTAAGGAGTTTTATGGTGCTAAACTTGCCAATGGCATTGGTCTTGTGAATGCAGGGCAGTGTCTTCAGGAGACGTATAGGGTTGGACTATTTCTAATATTATGTATGGGCTATTGGGTTATTAGTGGTAGGCCAGAATAGCACTAGTATTCGTACTTATGCTGGACGGCTTACCAGGGGAGGTTTTCTAAATTTAAGAGGAATCATTAGATGTTCTGAATGAGTGGCTTGATGTTCTTTAGTCAGTCTAAATCCCCTGCGTTGTTATTCCCATGCTTTATTTGGTGTCAAAGGAGAAAACAATGGGCTCTTTTAGAATCAGCACTATTTCATGGCTTACGGCTACTCTGGTGTTAGTAATTAATGGCTATCTCTTCTGGAATTCTTCAAATGCTGAAGTGAATGGAGCAATGTTTGGCGTTGTGGTGAGTGCAATAACGGTTGCAGGTGTTGCATTCGTAATAAACTTTATTTGGTGGGCCATCACTTCTTGTTTTAGTGAAGCGTGACATGGTCAAAGGCAATTGTTCCCTCATAGGGTTGAAAAAAACTTTAAAGCCCAGAGAAAGGCACGGTCGTCTGATGGGCAGAAAAATTAAAGTTTTCATGTGGGGCCCTCTCGTAATTCGTCCCAAATTTCATGCACAGTTACGTTCGGAGGGTGCTTAGACAGAGTGAGCCATGCTCAGTCATATGAGCCTCGAGCCGAGTTGACTCCCATGGCTATAAAGTTGAGTCGCATGTTTTGTGATTTGGGCCAAAACAGAAAACGCACCCCAAACATTATACCCCAAAAAATTCACATTAAATCCTACCCGAAGTAAATTAATAATTTTTCACCTAGCTTTTGACAGAATTAAGCCCATCAAAAATGCTAAATCAACTCTTGAGCCATCCAATTAGCTCCATCCCTTCAAACATTTAACCCTTATTAAACCCAAAAGGCTTTTCAAATAATAAAATTGTTGTCCACAAAATTCTTGGTTTCACGCAACAAGTCTTGAACACCAACTAGTAGCTCTTTCTACTGTTTGGTGTTTAGGAACTCGTATGGATCCCTGTACAGTCTTAGTTGTCTAGGATCCCGTGCATATGTGAACCTTGAAAAAGATTTCCAAATAATAAAATTGTTTTCTACAAAATTCTTGGTCTCACGCGACGAGTCCTAAATATCAACTGGTAGTTGTTTCTACTGTTCAGTGTTTAGGAACTCGTACGGATCCTTGTACAGTCTTAGTTATCTGGGATCCCGTGCATATGTGGACCTTGAAAAAGATTTCCAAATAATAAAATTGTTTTCTACAAAATTCTTGGTCTTACGCGACGAGTCCTAAATATCAACTGGTAGCTGTTTCTACTGTTCGGTGTTTAGAAACTCGTATGGATCCCTGTACAGCCTTAGTTGTCTGGAACCCTGTGCGTCCGAGAGCTTAAAAACTGTGCAAGAATCAACACTGTTTTAAAATTATCTTTCAAAATTTTCTTAGAAAACCCCGAATATCAAGTCTTCGAGAAAACCAGAAGTACGTAGCCTTGAGTTTCCCATTGCACCTGGGAATACGTAGGAGTAAGATCAAGTCCTGTCAGGATTTTTTTTGCATAAACTTATTTATTTTTGGGGATCAAGTAATTTTCAAAAATTCAAAATCACACACTCAATTTAAGGGTACTATTCCTCGAAACGGGGGAGTGGGGTACCTGACGCCTTCCCCATTCGTAATCGACTCCCGAACTTCGAATATCATCCTCTAGTTAGGGTTTTTTCAAATCTTTTTCCCTTTAATAAAAGTTTGGTGGTGACTCTACAAATTCCAAAGAAAATCCTTTTAAATTTTAAGGAGTTCGTCATTGCGTTGCAATTACAGTTGCGAAAATTACACTATGATTTTGTCATTTGTTTCAATAAAACAAAAATAAATAAATAAATTAACCAAACTTAGAACCGTTGAGAAAATAAAAAATATTAGAAAAGGTTAATGTATTTATTCATAATTTAGAAAAGGTTTTCCAAACCATAAGCAAATAATGGAGGTTTAAATTGTTGAAAAATATGAAACAAGTGTAAACACCCGTTTATGTCCGAGGCCCCATTTTAAAGGTTATTAGTCCGTAAACAGTAATTCTGAAAGAAAAAGATAATCATGAATCATCGAGTGAAAATGCATAAAAATAAATAAATAAATCGACAAATGAAGATTAAGAAAAACAAAAAAGTAAAAGAAAAAGAAAACCCAAAATCAGACAATGGAAAAAGAAAAAGGCATAGAAGAAAAGAAGAGAGAAATAAAATCTAAACCAAAAATAATAATAATAAATAAAAATAATAAAAGAAAACGATAATAATAATAAAAAGGAGAATGTATAATAAAGTAAAAAAAATAAATGAATGACTCAAGGAAAATGAGATCAATAAAAAATGAGAAAAATGAAAATGAAATAAGAATATAAAGAAAATAAAAATAAGAAAAGGGGGAAATAAAAAATAAAACGAAATAAATTACATAAAATATATATTACTGAATAATGAGGTAAATTGAGTAATAAATGAAAGGACATAGTGTAAACACCCAATTATGTCGAGAACCCATTTTAAGGTGATTAATGTATAAAAGAAATTACAAATCAATTAGATTTATAATTAAAGAAAAGATTCAAATTCAAAACTAATACAAAATTAAAATCTAAAAAAAAACAACAGAAAGCAGAGACAAAAGAGAGAAAGCGGACAAACAGACAAACAGCAAAAAAAGCGAGAAAACGAGACAAACAGAAAATAGACAACAGAAAACAGACAAACAGAGAAACAGACAATAATTTTTTTTTTCTTTGAAAGATAAAAATAAAATCAATTTGTAAATTAGACCTAAATCAAAAAAATAATAAAAAAAATAACTAAAACAAAAAAATCAAAAAAGAAATAAAAAAATCTGAAATAAAAAAATAAAAATCTTGTTAAGAAAAATAATAAAAATGATAATAAAAAATAATAATAAAAAAAAGAAAAAAAACTGAAAGTAAATAACAATTTTTTTAACAATAATAAGAACAGAATTAAAGAAATTAAGGAAAACAAACGAGAAAATAATAAAAAAAACAAAAATTTTGAAAAATCGGAAATTAGAAAAATGAAGATTTTAAATAAGTAAGACAAAATCAGAAAATCAAAAGAAATAAAAATCTGGAATTAAAATTTGAGAATAATTAAAAAACAATTAAATTAATTAAAAAAAAGTTAAAACCAAATTCAGAATTTTACTCTTTTAAAAAATAAAGCGAAAAATGATAATAAAAAAAAAAGCAAAAGCTTTTTGAAAATCTTAAAAAATAAAAAAATAAAGGGAAAAGTGAAAAGCGGAAAAGGACAAAAGCAAGGCAAAAGCGGATTTTTGCCAAGGCTATAAAGGAACAGATAAGGGAAGCAGAGGGGGATTGGATTTTTTTTTTGAGAGATTACGACTAAAATTGGAGGAGAAAGATTTTCTGCTGGGCTTGGGGTATTTGCAAGAAAACGGCCTCCAGAAATCGGGGCTTCATCAATTGGAATCTTTAAGAACCATAGGAAAATCTTCATTCACGACGGAAGCCATTTCCGATCGCCATCTGCAAGAGCGAAGAAGGAGTTCATCGTCACAGAAAGGGAGCTCGATTCCCTGGACCCTGCGACAGGTTAGTCACATAGGCTGGCATTGAAAGCTCCATAGGATTTCTTTGTCGTATGGTTTAATCAAGAAATACATGCTTTGAAAGTTGTATAGATCGATTAGGCAATTAAATCTTGATGTGATAACTTAGATTTCGTTAGCTTGAAGAATGGATCGTATGATGATCTTGTATAAGGATATATGAGGCATTGGTAGCACTGATAAACAATATGCTGAATCTTGGTACCCCTGTTCTACACGAGCAATACGTCTTTGGGTCTGATGTGAGGAATTTGAATACTCTGTTTCATAAGTCTCCAGGGGAAGAGTTTAGTTCAGCTATAAAAAAGGAAAACTAGTAGAAAAATCTGATAAACAACTAGGGATGTGGTTCATTGGTTAGAGTCAGGATCCTAACTTCAACATAAAGATGAAACGTTTGAGAGAAATGGAGAAAGATATAGCACAGTGTACTACTTGTCAATTCATTTGAGTGTTTCTTATCATGGGGAAGTTCTGGTTGTGGGAAAACCAGCAATCTTGAATGTGTCACCTCCCGATCAAAACCAAGACCCGAGGTTGAGTCCATGTAGATTCTGCAATGTCCCAAAGCTTTACTTGTCCCCCTGGAATAGAAGTACCTCTCTGCCATTACATGGGTGGAAGTTGAGGCCCATGAGTTGGCCAATCCTGCCTAGCATTTATGATCCAACCCAGACTGGAGACTATAGCCATACCCTGTGCATGCTAAGGACAGGGGCTGAGAAATGGCAAGCATCTTCGAATGCATCCCTGACCCAATCTTCACCTTAGAGGGCCCATAGCACATAAAATATTGACCTGCTTGTTGACCAGATGCCCATGCACGTGGTCAAGAGAAAGATTAGGATGAGTATGGGAAGGCTCACCAGTAATGTATGCTGGAAACGAAAAAAAAATTCGTCAAACGTCTTGCATACGTATGTGGTGAGGTTAAAATCTGAATGGAAGCAGAGTTGCAGTTTACGGTTAATAAGTGCATGCATGTGCACGAAATTTTACAAGCCATTAGGAAATCGGGGGGGGTTAGCACCAAGTTAGTTCTCTGAAATTTGAACCTAGACAATATGCATGGAACGAAGACCAGTGGAGGTAATGTTGCATAGGATCATATGTGTGTAAACCAACACTCAATCTAGATTTGTTATTGTAGTAGTCGAAACCGATTACTTCGTACAGGCCTGGTCGTGATCGTGCATGAATCCTATTAGTGGCATAATCATCCAGATTATCATTGGCTTGCCAAAGAAAATCTTAGAAATAGATGCTTCATAAGAACAAGGATCTTAAGCTTCTAATCATATGTGTGATAATCAAAGACCACACAACTTTCAGCGTTGGATATATATATGTCAAACACTCTTCAGTGTAAGGTTGATGGAGGGAATAAAATAGTTATACGTCCTTAGGTAACATGAACGAAATGCACGCATACAGGCAGGATCCTTCACCTTCAAGAGCCTGAATCCATTTAGTCGTTTTTCGAACCAGAGAACAAGGCCCTAACCTGTTCCAGGTCTGGCCTTCCTCACCTCCGAATAAGACACAGAGGCAGCATAAACCCCTAACAACTAGGAGAAGGTCAAGCCTAGACCTCAAGCCATTGGTAATAAGGGAAGAGAACTCCCTCGCACCACTGCCCTGACGCCATGCAAATGCATGCAAACCAGATAGGACAGCCTTAAATTTAAAACTTGAATGCCATAATGCCAAATGGGCATTGGGCTCAGTGGTTGGAGCACCTACACATAAGTCCTGCGTCCCCGCTTCGAGCCTCAGGTGAGGCGATTTTGATTTTCTCTCCTAATTTTAACCCAAAAGGGGTAAATACCCAATCTGCCCTTAGGCTTTTCACTAATTCCTTGCATGTCCTCACCTTCTAAATTACCAATATGCCCCAACCTCTAGGATTCCAAATTTGCCCCTGACCATTCCATTAATCACAACTTAACCCAACAGTCACCAATTACAGAAATACCCTTAGGAATTCATATAATCCCTATCCGGTCCCCATATTCCAGAAATAAAAAAATTAATAAAAAAATTTAATAAAAAAATTTCCAGAAAATAAAGAAAATTTAATAAAAATTCCAGAATTAAAAATTTAATAAAAAAATTATAGAAAATAGAAAAATTTAATAAAAATTCCAGAATTAAAGATTTAATAAAAAATTCCAGAATTAAAAATTTAATAAAAAAATTATAGAAAATAGAAAAATTTAATAAAAATTGCAGAATTAAAGATTTAATAAAAAATTCCAGAATTAAAAATATAATAAAAATTATAGAAAATAGGAAAATTAATAAAAAATTTACAGAAAATAGAAATTCATAAGAAATTCATAAAAAATCAATGAAAATACAGAAAAACGATAAAAGTTTAGAAAATTGATAAAAATCCCAAAATAAATCATAAGACACTTAAAATTCCTAATTGCCTCCAAAAGTCAAAATGAAGATTCTTCTGTTATTTTCTAACTTTCTTCAAAGATCGATATCCTTTACAACTTATTTCTGTTTCGAAAATTTAAAAATCTTTTTTTAAATCTTTTGGGATTCTTAAGTCTCACGCAATGGACTCTAAATGGGGAACTGGCGGTTTACCTGCTGTTCAACATTTAGTAGTTCATATAGGTCCCCGTGCTGCCTTAGCCGCCTCGGGTCTTGTGCATGAGTGGACTTGAGATCTCCTTCAAAAAACTTTAAAGATTTATTTTTCCAATATTTCAGGATTTTTAGATCTCACGCAATGGGCTCTAAATGGGGAACTGACGGTTCACCTGTTGTTCAACATTTAGTAGTTCGTATGGGTCCTTGTGCTTGCCTTAGCGCCTCGGGCCTTGTGCATGAGTGGACCAAAGATCCCTCCTCGGAAAAATATTTTTTAATGATAATATTTTCAAGTATTCTTTTAAAACGCCCTTCGAAGGTCAAGCCTTCGCAACTAGAACTACGTAAGCCTTGAGTTTCCCATTGCACCGGGGAATACGTAGGAGCAGGATCAAGTCCTGTCAGGCTAACCTCCATCAAATTATTTTTCACATTAAAGGGATCCAAACAGTTTTCAAAATCACACACTCAGTTTAAGGGTACTGTTCTTCGGAAGAGGCGAATAGGGTGCCTAACACCTTCCCCACTCGTAACCGACTCCCGAACCTAAATTTCTTCCTTGAGTCAGGGTTTTTCCAAATCTTTTCCCTTAAATAAAAATTTGGTGGCGACTCCACTTTAACAATCAAATCATTCATATTTTAAAATTTCAGCGAGTCCGTCGTCTCGTCGGAATTACGGTTGCGACAGATGGCGACTCCACTGGGGAATACTTAGAGAGTCAAACCCGTTTATTTAAGTGTATTTTATATTTGATCCCTTTTCCTATTTATGTACATGATTTAATCATTGCATGTTATTTATTTGTTGATTTATTCTTGCTTTATTGTTTGCTCTTTCTACACCCTATGATAGATAAACAATAAATTGCTATATATCTGTACAAGTTCCCCAATTGCAGGTATCCCAAAATAAAGTGCCCTCCATGCATTACATTTTATCATGAGTGGGGCCCTATACCCGGGTCTGAGTGCTGCCCAGGATTAGAGGGATCTAGTGGTGTCATGCTGGGGCTTACGTCCTGTATGGCTATCATGAAAATCCCAGCTATAGTGCGTCCTGTTTGTAATGCCCCGCAACTAGTGGCTACTTCTATTGTTGTGGCAAGCATTATGGACTGGAACTTGGCTCTAGTGACCTTTATACCCTAGGATTACAACCTACCTTGGAAAGGCTCATGCATTAAAAGCCCTAGATCCATAGGACAGGTCACCTCTCTAGGATACAAAGAGGGCACGCCCTATTTACACGACATCAGTTCTGTAAGACGTTATTTACCTGCGATTGTAGAATTCTAAATTTAAAAAGAAAGTGGACAAAAAGAGAGAGAGAGAGAGGAGAGAGAAGAAAATAAAAGAAAAGTAGACAAAAAAGAAAGATGAGAGAAAATCCTTTTGAAAAAAAAGAAAATCAAAATGAGGAAAAAAAAGAAAGTGGACAAAAAAAGAGGAAAAAGAAAGAAAAGTGGACACAAAAAGAGAGAGGAAGAAGGGAGAAGAAAGAGAAAAATAACCGAAGAAGAAAGAGGGAGAGAAGATAGTAGGAGTACCATATTTATTGTCTTCATGCATATACCATGCATTAATAGTATTCATTTAAAGTCTAACATATTTGTTTTTATCTTTCGAGGGATCAGATTCTCAGTGACTATCGTAAAAGAGGGTGAAATGGAAATTAATGTGGAATCTGAACAGTTGAAGAAAAAGAGACGCATCGGCGTCAAAATAGCAGACTTGGCCAGTTTAGAGGTGTTTGCAAACAAGTTATCAGGTATCCAGCAAATGGCCTTCACCAAAAAGTATGGCAACATACTGAGGCTTTTAAAAGTTCAAGTACAAGAAGGAGCCCTTACTGCCATGGTGCAATATTATGATCCGCCGCTCCGGTGTTTCACATTCTCGGACTTTGGTGGCTCCCCACTTTCAGAGGAGTTCGAGCGATTTTGGATCTGCCATTGGAGGAACCAGGCCATATCAATACCTAGAACATCATTCCTCTTTCCGGGCTGTCGCACTGAGCTGGATTACGGTGAGGGAACGTTTGGCGAGGTTATCGGACAAGGGTCAAGTCAAGGGGTTCACTAGAGAATTTACGGAAAAGTATATGCAACACTTAGCCGACAACAACCAGTGGGCTATATACATGGAGCGTGTTAGCCCTTACCATCTATGGGCTAGTACTTTTCCCTTACATGGACGACTTCAGTCGATCTGTTGCCAGATTGATATCTTCTTAGCCAAAGAGATAGAAGCGAGAAAATCCCGTGGCGGCCACTGTTGTTGAGATGTTTATCGACACGCGGTTGAACTTCTATCATGAGAAGAAGAGAACAAGATTGATTTGTTGCTTACCTGTGTTATTCATATGGATCGCCCACATTTTCAAAAGGAATCACGAAGACACAACGTCCCATAGAGACTTGTTGAACTACGGTGAACAGATGAGCAACCTCGAATGGTCTTCCTATTTCGCCGGCACTTGACCGAAGACCAGGTTAGATGGCAACCTTCGTGGTAACGAATGCGAGGTCATCTACCCACCGCAAGGGTTCCAGAATGTACCCCTCATGGGAGTTAGAGGTTTATCAATTATAACCCGATGCGGGGCGAGCAGTGGCCTACCCTATTAAAGCACCCCCGTCGACGAACCGACTCCTTTCTACTTGAAGTATGAAGGAGACTTTGCGAAACCTCGTGGAAGGTCGAGAGGCGTGGGGGAGGTCACAAAGTAAAGGAAAGAGCTGGGAGTACAAAGTTGTGCTGCTAAGGAAAAATACAAGCAATGGGTTAGAGACAGTGCAACACATCAAATTACCATTCAAACCACATGCTCCTCCGTCCGAAAGTCAAGCATCCGCAGATGTTTGAAGAGGCGAGATCGTCAAAAGCGAGAGAAAGCTAGAGGCTATGACCAAAAGAAACGCCAGGCTAGAGGAAGAATTGCTGAAAGAATGACAAAGAGAGCGCTGCGTAGAAGAAACGGCGAAGTGAATAGCTCTCTTAGCTTCTATCCGAGATCAGCGAAGAGAACGAGAGCGTGCTTCTCGGGTACACATGAATTTGCGAGCGAGCCTCGAGCACCGAGAGCACAAGAAAGAGCCTTTGCACTCAAGAGAACAACGGTTGAGGAATGCCTCAGAGCAAATAAGGGCCAAGGTCCGCAACAGAAGAAGGAAAAATCAGATCCTAGCTGCAAAAAGGAAGGCCCAGCGGAGCGATAGTGTAATGACAAAAGAGAGGAATGAATTCTTGCAAAAGATAGAGGACATGAAACGACAAATTGAAGGCTGCTCAGCACAGCGAGGATGAGGTGAATGAGGAAAAATGGAAGGTCCTCGAGATCATAAGGATGCAACAAAAGGGCATAAAGGACATACAAAAGAAAGCGGATGGTATAAAGATCGGCTGATTTGAACTTGGATCGGATGCTTTCAAAGATTGGCTGCCTAGCAAATACGACCATAGAAGAGATACATGCAATCACTCAAGAAGGCAAAAGCTTCTGCATCCACCCACACCCCCGCCCTGAAGTAGAAATTTTCATTCAAACTTGTAAAGACCTAGTCTTAAGGATGAAAAAATATATTGTACTGGCCAAGCAAGATGAAAGAAGTGTAAAATAGACATCATCTATTGTTCAATAAAACAGGCTCTTCTCTGCAATTCCACATTAATTTTCATTTCACGCTCAGAGCACGAAAGATGCACACGATTAGCACTCAGTCGAATTCTGGTCCCTCCGCATCCACCGCATAGTCAAATTCTTTTCATATTTATTAATTAATCAAATGATTTTAACTTTTAAACGAGGTGACAAAATAGCGGACTTCGACTCCTAGCATTCATATAGCACTGAGATCAAAATCGTCAAAATCATGGTGAGTCGAAACACGAATGAGGAGCTCATGATGAGGTGTGAGAATTAAAGACCAAGTAGCTAAGCTCATGAAGCTACTTGAGAAAGGCCGAGGGGACCAGCACCGAGGCACTGGGGCAGCCAATACATCTATGCCTCTTGGGCATCCTTGAACATGATTGGCCGTCACGGCCTACCACGGCTATGAACCTCTCAATGGGTCTCAAGAGATCTTGTCATTTGCCCGAAACCCATAATGCGATACCACTCCACATAAACCTTACTTCCCTCACCCAAACTTTCCCGCCTTCCGGACCTCACCGAACCTTAACATTCACAATCCTCATACCAATCCACCAACTTACTTGCCTCCCGCTAATGCAATTATCAACCACACTCACACCCAGCCTACGCAACATGCATCCCTCGCCCATATAACACAAACACTTCTTCCGTTTCCCACACACACAAACCCCATCGTTCCTCCTCATATTAACCCATCAACCACATATCGTATAATGTCCACTATACCCGCATGAACATGACTGACGCCCGAGAAGACCCTACATACTCTGTTCAGTCGTTGTTCATCCGACAAACTCCACCAACCACATCCCTACGGTCATGTTGCAAGACCCAGGGAACCTTATGCTTTATCCCATCACGCCCGGCCCGGCTGCCCCAAATGAGCCATGGCCAGAACGACGGACCAAGAAGCCCTTCTTGGAGGGAGATGGATGCATCTAGAAGAGAGGTTAGGCACATCGGGGAGGCGGATATGGAATAGTCGAGCTTGAGGCTACGCCTCGTACCGGACGTCATCATACCTCAAAAATTCAAGACTCCGAATTTGAGAAATACCCAGGGGTTGGCATGTCGAGAAGCCATCTAACGATGTATTGCGAAAAATGGCCTCTCACTCACACAACGACAAGCTGCTTATTCACTGTTTCCAAGACAGTTTGACAGGAGCAGCGGCTAGCTGGTATACCTAGCTTGAGAGGTCCTACATCCGTTCGTGGAAGGACTTAGTTGATGCTTTCCTAAGGCAATACAAGTACAACATCGAGATGGCACGATGAAGGACTGTTTGCAAAACATGGTCAAGAAAGAAAATGAGTCTTGAAAGAATACGCTCAGCGATGGAGGGAGCTAGCAGCTCAAGTCCAGCCGCCCCTGCTGGAGCGAGAGATGATTAGCACATTCATGGAGACGCTCCCCGCACCCTACTATGACAAGATGGTAGGCAGTGTCTCTGCTAACTTCTCAGACATGGTACTGGTAGGAGAACGCGTAGAAAGTGGTCTACGCCGAGGAAGAATTATACATAATGTCGTCGGCAACGTGAGCACGAAAAATAATACATGGAAGAAAAAGGAGGCTGAGACCCATTATGTCTCCTCAGATCCAAACCGACCAACTCCCGCACAACCTATGTATCAATCAACCACAACCCCACCTAACTACCAAACACCCTACCAATCACAATACCCCACGCACCCGCATATGGAAGCCTCCGCCCAACCTGCTCACCAACCTTCCTGCAATCCACCTACCCAATACCATCCAAACACCACCATCACAGTTCCATCACCCCAAACCTTCCCTCAACAACAACCCTCTATGCCATGGAACCAAAATACTAACCTACCTCAACCAAAAACCAACAATAACCCGAGGAAGGTAGTGCAATTTGACTCGATTCCGATGAGTTATTCGGAGCTGCTGCCCCGTTTGATTCAAAATTCTTTGGTTGCACTAGTTCCTATGAAGCCATTGGAACCTCCATATCCAAAATGGTACAATCCTGAGGCAAAGTGCGACTACCACGCTGGGACGGTAGACATTCGTCTAAAAGCCTGTCGGCGAAACATAGGGTCAGAAGTTGATTAATGCTAAATGGCTCAATTTTGAAAAGGATGCTCCTAGTGGGAGCAACCCATCACAAACCATGGGGGAGCCGGGACCCTCGGTAAATTGCATTGAAATTGAGGAGGAAGTGGACATGGTCGATGAATCCTTCCCCGGGGCATCCTAAACCCACTGGTTATCAGCTACAGAGCCGTCGGTCTCGACGCCAACGAGATGAGACTGTTACAATAAAAGTCTTGCAGGGACCCTTCCGGTGCCACGGTAACAAAGGAGGTGCCTTGGAGGTATGATGTAAAGGTTAGGAGGAAAAATTGAAAAGGATATGTTGGAGACCTCTTCGCCTAACGTAACCAACATAGCCGGAATAGGAGGAGTGACCCGGAGTGGTTGCATCTACGCTCCTTGAAGATGCGAAGACGGCCGACCATTCAAGAAAAGGAGAGTAATTTGAGCAAGCCTGACGCCATCAAGGAGGTGGAAGGAATTAAAGAAGCCGTCTCGAGATGAAGAGAGGCTGTGAGTTCCTAAAGCCGATAAGGCAAAGCGAGTATACGTAATAGAGCAGTGACCAGGATACCAAAATCTCACTACTTGCCTTAATGATGAACTGGAGCCATCGGAAGGTGCTACTAAAGATCTGAATGAGGCTCATGTAGTCCACAACATCTCGGTGGACAAATTCGAGGAATCATAAACAACTTGACCGCCAACAACTTCATAACTCGCCGATCGCGAGATTCCGATGAAGGGCCGGACACAACGAGGAGCATTACATCTCGGTAAAGTGTATGGACCATATCTTGGCCAGAGTGTTGATAGATAATGGCTCCTCATTAAATGTAATGCCTCGAAACTTACCTTGTCAGCTGCCACATGTCCCTCTCAAAGCCAAGCTCCATGGTGGTTAGGGCTTTCGACGGATCGAAAGGAGGTAATGGGTGAAGTAGAGCTATAGGTCCAAATCGGCGGTTGTCTTCAACATAACCTTCCAGATTATGGATATCCGTACCGGCTTATAGTTTGCTTGTTGGGTAGACCTTGGATCCCACGGCTGCTAAGGCGGTACCATCCACCACATCGAAGGTGAAATTCATTCTTGACGATAGATAATCATCGTCTCGGCGGAAGAGGATTACTTGGTCATTAAACCCACAATCCTCCTATATTGAGGCAACGAGAAGAGGCTCGGAGACTGATTCCAAGCCTTAAGAAATTGCCAATGTCACCACTATAAAGGAAGGAGAGGTGGTTGATCATAAGCAACCCCTAAGGCTTTGATGATGATGGCCCGGTGATGCTAAGGAATGGGTTCAAGCCGAGCGGCAAGCGGGGCAAAATAAGGCGGCTTATCTCGGCCATTGCCGGCGGGAAAGAATGACGGCGATATGGGTTGGGATATCAACCAGAAGAGGATAAGGCAGTAAGACCCACGTTATAACCAGGTCCTATTTTACATATATCACAAAGTTTCCGAAGTCAGAAGGAAAACTTCAAGCATGATGTGGTCATAAACAAGGAAGGACGTCGGCTCTTGAAGATTTGGTGATGCCCTGTCCCCCTGGACAAGAACTAGCCAATTGGAAATTTTCGATCTACCTCTCACTTTTGGTTCGATTCAAATGTAATTCTGTAATTGTCATGACAAAATTTTATACATAAACATTTTGTACATATTTTTGACAAGTAATAAATACGGTTGCATTATCCAAAACTACTCTCCTCCTCTACTCCTCAAATATTTCCTCTTGTCAAATATATATATCTTATTCCTTCTTCTTATACCCAACAGCCGGAATCCGTCCAGAAACAGCATGACGATAATGCTAGTATTGTATTAGCGCGATTTCGGCGTATTGACGACCTGGTCGACGAAGAGGCGAGGATTTGAATGCGAACCCACCGACGAGATGTTAAGATTGGTGGAACGTGAATCTAAAACAATTGAACCTCATCGGGAACACAATGGATTCAATCAATTTTGGGGCAGAAGAAAATAAAAGAGAAGTCAAGATAGGCACGCATTATGGGAGACAATCGTGAACGGTTGATCTCACTTTTTGCGAGGACTATAGTGATATCTTCGCAGTCTTATCAAGACATGCCAGACCTAGATACTTCTATAGTGAGAACCCAAGCTACCTATGAAAGCTGGATATACATCGTCAAGCGAGGGAAAGGATGAAACCGGAAATGTCTACGAAGATCGGGAAAAATAAGGAAACGGTTGCCCGGCTTCAGGTATTGTTGCAATTACCTCAGTGGTCGGTAACATAGTATCGGTCCCCAGAAAAGTGGCAAAGTCCGGATGTGCGTAGACTACAGGGATCTCAATCGAGCCAGCCCGAAGGATGACTTTCCCAACTACGCATCGATGTGCTGAGTCGATAATCTTGCGAAGTTCTCCTTTTTCCTTCATGGACGGTTTCTCGAGGCTATAATCAGATTAAGATAGGCCGAAGATGACGGAGAAAAGACCACCTTTATTACGACACAGGGAACCTTTGTTACAAAGTCATGCCCTTTGGATTGAAAAATGCCGGGGCAACCTATCAAAGGGCCATGGTAACCTTTGTTCCATGACATGATTCACAAGGAGATAGAAGCCTACGTGGATGATATGATTGCCAAATCCCGACGAGGAAGATGACCATCTCTGAGATCTGAAAAAGTTGTTTGAGAGGATTAGAAAATTCAAGTCTTGGTTGAACCCAGCCAAATGTACCTTTGGGGTTAGGTCAGGGAAAATTTGCTAGGTTTATTGTCGGCGAGAAAGGCATTGAAGTTGATTTTTGACAAACCCGTGCAATTATAGACATGCCGGCTCAAGAACGGAAAAGAATCCAGGGTTCTGGAAGACTCAACTATATCTCTGGGTTCATTTTTCAGGTTAATTTGACTACATGCGAGCCGATCTTTAAGCTATTGCGCAAGAATCAACCATGAGTTGGGATAAGGATTGTCAAAGAAGCTTTTGAAAAGATCAAATCATACTTACAGAACCCACCGATCTTGGTACTTAATTCTTTGGGAGACCCCGATCTTATATCTAACGATGAGACCGGTGATGGGTTGTGTGCTGGATCAATGAACGAATCCGGGAGAAAGGAGCGAGGCAATATACTATCTAAGCAAGAAGTTCCACGAGCGGAAAGCTGAATGCTCTCTCTTAGAACGAACTTGCTGCGCTGCGGCATGGGCGGCACACCACTTAAGGCGGTATATGCTAAGTCACACCACATGGTTGATATCTAGGATGGATCCGATCAAGTATATATTTGAGAAGCCCGCGTATCGGGACGGATTGCAAGTGGCAAATGGTCTTATCCGGATATGATATCCTATATGTAATGTAAATGTCCAAGGCGGTGCACTTTCATGAGAATATTTAGCCCAACAACCGCTAGAAGACTACCAGGCCATGGCGATTTCTACGATGAGGATCGATGGCGATCTTTGGTGAAGAAAGAGAAGATAGAGGGAGAGAAATGGACAATGTTGTTAAAGTCGTCTAATATGATGGGCACGGTATGGGGTTATCTTTGATTTCTCCGGAAAAGGATATATACCTATCCATAACTAGCCCTTCGATTGCACCAATAATATGGCGGAATATGAAGCTTGTATCTTAGGGATTCAAACGCAATCGAAGCTAAAGTGAAACGCCTAGAAGTCTTTGGTGACTCGGCCTTGGTCATCCACCAGGTCGGGGAGAATGGGAGACCAAAGGCATAAAACTAGTGCCATACGGACCCGTCTTGAGAAGCGCTAGAATACTTTGAGGAGATCACCTTCTCACATATACCCACGGGAAGATAATCAACTAGTTGGCCTTAGCCACCTTGTCCTCTATGTTTGAAATTGGACAAGAAGAAGATATGCCTCATTACACATCCCATCGTTCCGGACCGGCATTTTGTCAAATAGTAGAGGTGGACCGGATGGAAAACCATGGTATCATGATATCCGGCAGTTCTTGAGGAACAAAGAATACCCGCCATGCATGCATGAACACGACAAGAGGACCTTACGAAGGTTGCGCGAGGTTTCTTCCTCGATGGAGAAGTCCATACAAGAGAAATCATGACATGGATTACGCTCGGATGTGTAGACGCGGCGGAAGGCGACAAGATTCTAACGAAGTTCACGAGGGGTCCTTTGGTGCCCATGCCAATGGACATGCCATGGCAAGAAAAATCTTAGGGCTGGATATTATTGGATGACCATGGAAACCCATTTGCAAACACGTCAAAACCTGCCACAAGTGTCAGGTATATGCGGACAATATCCATGCGCCGTCAACGTCGTTGGAACGTCTTATCCTCGCCGTGGACGTTCGCCTTGTGGGAATAGATGTCATTGGCCCAATAGAGCCCAAGGCGTCCAACGGACACAGCTTCATATTAGTCGTAAACTTATTTCACAAAATGGGTCATTGCCTCATATGCTAGTGTGACTCGCAATGTGGTATCGAGATTCGTGAAGAGAGAGGCGATCGCCGATATGGAGTACCCCGATCGCTCATCACGGACAATGGCTCAAATCTTAACAATAAGATGATGTCGAATTATGTGACCAGTTTCGAAGATCCAACATCACAACTCATCTGTCAGGCCAAAGATGAATGGAGCGGTCGAAGCGGCCAACAAGAACATCAAGAAGATAATCCAGAAAATGGTTCTCTCATACAGAGAATGGCATGAAATGCTCCCATATGCATTACATGCATACCGGACCTCTGTCCGCACATCTCTTGGGGCAACGCCATTCTCACTAGTATATGGAATGGAGGCCGTACTCCCAATCAAGGTCGAAATCCCCTCATTGAGAGTCCTGATGGACGCTGAATTGGAAGAAGCCGAATGGGTCCAGGCTCGGATGGATCAGCTAAACCTAATTGAAGAGAAGAGGTTGGCGGCAATATGCCATGGCCAATTGTACCAAAGACGAATGAAGAGAGCATTCGATAAGAAGATCCATCCTCGGGAGTTTCAAGAAGGAGATTTGGTGATCAAGCTGTGCCTATCTGGCAGCGCTGCCGAGGAAGTGGTCTCCGAATTACCATGGACCTTATGTAGTTAAGAAGGCTTTCTCAGGAGCGCCTTAATCTTGGCCGACATGGATGGGAAAAGATTTGCCCTAACCTGTCAATTCGGATGCCCCGTCAAGAAGTATTACGCTTAGAAAGAAAAGCCCGCTAGGTCAACCATCAAAAAGGACCTAGGCAAAAGCTAGGGCAATACAAAGAAAGAAAAGCCCGCTAGGTCAACTATCAAAGACTTAGGCAAAAGTTAGGGCAATACAAGAAAGAAAAGCCTGTTAGGTCAACCATTATCAAAGGCCTAAGCAAAAGTTAGGGCAATTCAAACAAGAAACATCCTAAACTGAAAACCCGAAAGGGCGGTTTAGACAAAAGGCGGTATCAACAAAACAAGATTTGTACCCTCTAATTAAAGAGGACAAAAAGGGGTAACAGACAGTCTCCATCTATATTGGGGCAAATCCATCGTAATCTGTGTTTCATGCTGGGGCAAAAATGGGCAAATATCTATGGATCTAGTGAGAGGTTCAAAACCGGTCTGGGACAAGATGAATAAACTGGGGAAAAATTTTGGCTTTTCAGAAGCTAGGATAGCAATGCACGAAGAGATCGCCAAAATACAATACTAGCACTAATTGTCCCGAAGACATCATCGTCAACCAAAACTATTTCACCAAACACCTCGTCGTAAAAATACCCTATGTCTTTTCGACTATCTTGTTAATTCCCTATCATATGCAACTGTATTTTCTCCTGTCAAAATGTATATGCAGAATGTAATCTCTCATTTTTAATGACAATTGTGATTACTAACATTTGTACTAAAGTAAAAGTTATGTGAAATTTTCTTAATGACAAGTTCTTTTGACCCAAAAATCTTACTAAGCGGCATGCAATGAGATATGCCTCCCAAAATAATCAAAGAAACAAACAATTTATAGAATCCAGCTCACTCTGAAGGATCTGATCGATGCTAGAAGAAAGCCGGGGAGTTAGAGTCTGCAAACACAATCATGAGGTTTCTCTCCGTCCAAACCTACAAATAGATGGCTTTACATTCTTGCTCACTGGCCTATGTTGTCAGGCCATAGCATTACATCATTGCATTCTTGCTCACTGGCCTATGTTGTCAGGCTAAAGCATTGCATCTTTGCATTCCTGCTCACTGGCCTATGTTGTCAGGCCATAGCATTGCATCATTGCATTCTTGCTCACTGGCCTATGTTGTCAGGCCATAGCATTGCATCATTGATTTATTGCTCATGGCCTATGTTGTCAGGCCATAGCATTGTATCATTGCATTCCTGCTCACTGGCCTATGTTGTCAGGCCATAACATTGCATCATTGCATTCCTGCTCACTGGCCTATGTTGTCAGGCTATAGCATTGCATCTTTACATTCTTGCTCACTGGCCTATGTTGTCAGGCTATAGCATTACATCTTTATATTCTTGCTCACATGGCCTATGTTGTCAGGCCATAGCATTACATCTTTACATTCTTGCTCATTGGCCTATGTTGTCAGGCCATAGCATTGCATCATTGCATTCCTGCTCACTGGCCTATGTTGTCAGGCCATAGCATTGCATCTTTACATTCTTGCTCACATGGCCTATGTTGTCAGGCCACAGCATTACATCTTTACATTCCTGCTCTCAGGCCTATGTTGTCAGGCCGCCATAGTTTAGATTTACTGTTTTCAGGCCTATGTTGTCAGGCCGTCTTGTAGTTAGATTCTTTGTTTTCGGAGCCTATGTTGTCGGGCCGTCTTGTAGTTTAGATTCTTGCTTTTAGGCCTATGTTGTCCGGCCCGCCTCGTAGTTTAGATTTCTTTGCTTTTTGGCCTATGTTGTGGCCGCCGCTAGTTTTAGATTCTTTGCTTTCGGGATTTATGTTGTCAAACGCCATTTAGTTTAGATTTACCGCTTTCAGGCCTATGTTGTGAGGCCGCCATGTAATTAAATTTACCGCTTTCTGGCCTACGTTATCAGGCCCCCATACTTTAGCTTCTTATAACTTCAGCAACACAACACACAAAGTCAAACCTTATATGACTCAGACATGGGCCCTGTAACCCTAGGGACATGGTGATTCGAGGTTATCTGGTAGCTCACCTCAGGCATGTCATAATGCATTTACTTCTTTACCCATTTCTTACCATGATAATACTGAGAAAATATTTCTCGTATTGTCGATAAAAATGAGTAAAGAGGGAGCCGTGTAAACACCCAATTATGTCGAGACCCATTTTAAGGTGATTAATGTATAAAGAAATTACAAATCAATTAGATTTATAATTAAAGAAAAGATTCAAATTCAAAACTAATACAAAATTAAAATTAAAAAACAAAAAACGGACAAAGAGAAAGTAGGACAAAAAAAAAGACAAACAAAAAAAAAAACGGAAAATAAAAATAGATAATAAAAAATAGAGAAATAGACAATAAATTTTTTTTTTCTTTGAAAGATAAAAATAAAATCAATCTGTAAATTAGACCTAAATCAAAAAAATAATAAAAAAAATAACTAAAACAACTAAATCAAAAAAGAAATAAAAAAATCTGAAATAAAAAAATAAAAATCTTGTTAAGAAAAATAATAAAAATGATAATAAAAAATAATAATAAAAAAAAAAAAAAAACTGAAAGTAAATAACAATTTTTTAACAATAATAAAAAGAAATTAAAAGAAATTAAGGAAAACAAACAAGAAAATAATAAAAAACAAAAATTTTGAAAACCGGAAATTAGAAAAATGAAGATTTTAAATAAGTAAGACAACATCAGAAAATCAAAAGAAATAAAAATCTGGAATTAAAAAAAATTCTGAGAATAATTAAAAAACAATTAAATTAATTAAAAAAAGTTAAAACCCAATTACAAATTTTACTCTTTTCTGCGCAAAATAAAACAAAAAATGATAATAAAAAAAAAAAGCAAAAGCTTTTTAAAAATCTTAAAAAAAAAAAAAAAGGGAAAAAGTGAAAAGCGGAAAAAGGACAAAAGCAAGGCAAAGCGAAAATCGAGAGAGGATTTTTCCAAGGCTATAAAAAGCAGATAAGGGGAAGCGGGGGGATTGGTTTTTTTTTTTTTTTTTGAGAGATTACGACTAAAATTGGAGGAGAAAGATTTTCACAGGCTTGGGGGTATTTGCAAGAAAGCGGCCTCGAGAAATCAGGCTTCATCAATTGGAATCTTTAAGAACCATAGGAAAATCTTCATTCACGGCCGGAAGCCATTTCCGATCACCATCTGCAAGAGCGAAGAAGGAGTTCATCGTCCTGAGAGAAAGGAGCTCGATTCCAGGACCTACGACAAGTTAGTCACAGGCCGGCATTGAAAGCTCCATAGGATTTCTTTGTCGTATGGTTTAATCCAAGAAATACATGCTTTGAAAGTTGTATAGATCGATTAGGCAATTAAATCTTGATGTGATAACTTAGATTTCGTTAGCTTGAAGAATGGATCGTATGATGATCTTGTATAAGGATATATGAGGCATTGGTACGATAAACAATATCTGAATCTTGGTACCCCTGTTCTACGAGCAATACGTCTTTGGGTCTGATGTGAGGAATTTGAATACTTTCTGTTTCATAAGTCTCCGAGGGGGAAGAGTTTAGTTCGGCTATAAAAAGGAAAACTAGTAGAAAAATCGATCACAACTAGGGATGTGGTTCATTGGTTAGAGTCAGGATCCTAACTTCAACATAAAGATGAAACGTTTGAGAGAAATGGAGAAAGATATAACCTGAGTGTACTACTTGTCAATTCATTTGGTGTTTCTTATCATGGGGAAGTTGGTTGTGGGAAAACCCAATCTTGAATGTATCACCTCCGATCAAACCAAGACCCGAGGTTGAGTCCATGTAGATTCTGCAATGTCCCAAAGCTTTACTTGTCCCCCTGGAATAGAAGCACCTCTCTGCCATTACATGGGTGGAAGTTGAGGCCCATGAGTTGGCCAATCCCGCCTAGCATTTATGATCCAACCCAGATTGGAGACTATAGCCATACCATGTGCATGCTAAGGACAGGGGCTGAGAAATGGCAAGCATCTTGAATGCATCACGACCCAATCTTCACCTTAGAAGACCCATGCTTTATAAAATATTGATGTGATGACTAGATGCCCATGCACGTGGTCAAGAGAAAGATTAGGATGAGTATGGGAAGGCTCACCAGTAATGTATGCTGGAAACGAAAAAAAAACTCGTCAAACGTCTTGCATACGTATGTGGTGAGGTTAAAATCTGAATGGAAGCAGAGTTGCAGTTTACGGTTAATAAGTGCATGCATGTGCACGAAATTTTACAAGCCATTAGGAAATCGGGGGGGGTTAGCACCAAGTTAGTTCTTTGAAATTTGAACCTAGACAATATGCATGGGCAGACCGATGGGGTAATGTTGCATAGGATCATAGGCGTGTAAACCAACCTTTCAAGTCTAGATTTGTTATTGTAGTAGTGAAGCTTAGGTTCGTGAGGCCTGTAAGAGTCGTGATCGTGCATGAATCCTATTAGTGGCATAATCATCAGGATTATCATTGCCTTGCCAAAGAAAATCTTAGAAATAGATGCTTCATAAGAAGCAAGGGTCTTAAGCTTCTAATCATATGTGTGATAATCAAAGACCCCACAGCTTTCAGCGTTGGATATATATATGTCAAACACTCTTCAGTGTAAGTTTGATGGAGGGAATAAAATAGTTATACGTCCTTAGGTAACATGAGACGAAATGCACGCATACGAGGCGGGATCCTTCACCAAAAGAGCCTGAATCCATTTGGCCGTTTTCGAACCGGAGAACAAGGCCCTAACTGTTCCCAAGTCTGGCCTTCCTCGCCTCGAATAAGACACAAAGGCAACATAAACCCCTAACAACTAGGAGAAGGTCAAGCCTAGACCTCAAGCCATTGGTAATAAGGAAGAGAACTCCCTCACCACTGCTTGACGACGCCCATGCAAATGCATGCAAACCCCAGATAGGACGTAGTAAATTTAAAACTTGAATGCCATAATGCAAATGGGCATTGGGCTCGGTGGTTGGGCGCCTACACATAAGTCCTGCGTCCCGTTAGAACCTCGGGTGAGGCGATTTTGATTTTCTCTCCTGAATTTAACCCAAAAAGGGTCAAATACCCAATCTGCCCTTAGGCTTTTCACTAATTCCTTGCATGTCCTCACCTTCTAAATTACCAATATGCCCTGACCTCTAGGATTCCAAATTTGCCCGACCATTCCATTAATCACAACTTAACCCAATAGTCACCAATTCAATACCCTTAGGAATTCATATAATCCCTTTGGTCCCATATTCCGAAATAAAAAAATTAAAAAAATTAATAAAAAATTTAATCCAAAATTAAAAATTTAATAAAAAGGTTATAGAAAATAGAAAAATTTAATAAAAATTCCAAAATTAAAAAATTAATAAAAAACTCCAAAAATTAAAAATTTAATAAAAAAATTATAGAAAATAGGAAAAATTAATAAAAAATTTTACGAAATTAAATTAAATTTAATAAAAATTAAATTAAAAATTTAAAAATCATAGAAATTAAAAAAATTAATAAAAATTCAGAAAATTAATAAAATTTAGAAAATTAATAAAAAATTATAAAAAAGTTTAGAAAATTACAAAAAATAAAAAATAAATCATAAAAATTAATAAAATTCTGAAATAAGTCAAAATAATAAAAACAGTAAAAATTTAGAAAATTGAAATATTAAAATAAATTATTTGTTTAAGACATCTTTTAAATTCTAATTGGGTCAAAAGTCTCAAAAAAAAAATGAAAGAATCGGTTTATTATATTCAACATTTTTATTCAAAGATCGATATCTTGTGCATGAGTGGAGTGATCTCCTATCTCAAAAATTTAAGAATGTTTTCCAATATTTTGGGATTTTTAAGATCTCCGCAATGGGCTCTAAAGGGGAGGCGACGGTTTACTGTTGTTCAACATTTAGTAGTTCGTATAGGTCCTTGTGCTGCCTTAGCCGCCTCGGGCCTTGTGCATGAGTGGACCGAAAATCCCTCCCAAAAATAAAACTTCTTTTCAAATAGCAAAATCTTCAAACATTCTTTCAAACACTTTTCGAAGGTCAAGCCTTCACAAACTAGAACTACGTAAGCCTTGAGTTTCCCATTGCACCGGGGAATACGTAGGAGCAGGATCAAGTCCTGTCAGGCTAACCTCCATCAAATTATTTTTCACATTAAAGGGATCCAAACAATTTTCAAAATCATACACTCAGTTAAGGGTGCAGTTCTTTGGAACGGGCAAGTGGTAAGTGCCTAATACCTTCCCACTTATGTAGAACTCTTTGAATCTCGAATCTCATTTTCTAGTTAAGATTTTTCCAAACTTTTCCCTTAAATGAAAATTTGGTGGCGACTCCACGTTGATCAAAACAAATCATTTTTAAAATTTTAGCGAGTTCGTCGTCTCGTCGGAATTACGGTTGCGACAGACATCAAGCATGTTTAGATTCTGTTCGCTTATCTTAACAGGCTTGCATTTTTTCGGACAATAGCGGGACCTCATTTGCATTTTTCCTGCCAATAATAAGACCCAGCACGTTTACTTTCCTGCATCCTGGCCTATTCAGGCCCTAGCATGTTTACTTTTCTGCACCCTGGCCTATTCAAGCCCCAACACATTTATTTTTTCGCACCCTGGCCTATTTAGGCCCCAACACATTTACTTTTCTGCACCCTAGCCTATTCAGGCCCTTAGCACGTTTATTTTTTCGCACCCTAGCCTATTCAGGCCCAACACGTTTATTTTTTTGCATCCTGGCCTATTCAAGCCCCAATACATTTATTTTTCTGCATCCTGGCCTATTCAGGCCCCAACACGTTTACTTTTCCATACCCTGGCCTAATCAGGCCCCAACACGTTTACTTTTTTACATCCTAGCCTATTTCGGCTCCTAGCACGTTTATTTTTCTGCATCCTGGCCTATTCAGGTCGTAGCATGTTTATTTTTCTGCATCCTGGCCTATTCAGGCCCCGACACATTTATTTTTCTGCACCCTGGCCTATTTAGGCCCAAGCGTGTTACCTTTCTGCACCTTGGCCTATTCAGGCCCCCAGCACGTTTATTTTTCTGCATCCCATCCCATGCAGGCCCCTGCACATTTAAATTTCTACATCCCCACCTGTCTTAACAGGTCTTTTTCATTTTCACTTGGCCTATCTTGATAGGCCATTCTTTCTATTCCTGCCTTAACAAGTCTTTTTAATTTCACTTTGCTTGTCTAGGAAACGGAGGCCATTCCTCATAGTTACGCTTTTTGTTTTATGAGGTCTTTTTCCATTCCTTTTGTCTTGTGACCATTCCATTCCATTATACTTTGACTGTTTTAACAGGTCTTTTCTAGTTCACTTTGTCTGTCTTAACAGGCCATTCTTTTCCATTAGGTTAGCCTAATCAGGCTCTGCATTTCAATTTCTGTATTTTGGCCTACCATATCAGGCCTTGCATATATAAACCTCGTCAACTCATTACACAAGGCTTGCAAAACTCATCCAAAATTTCCACATTTGACTTGGCACTCTCCAATTGGGCATATTAGGCCCCTCTAAGATTTCTTCCAAAACTCCAAACCACCTTGGAACTCCTGAAGCATCAATCAAGTCCAGTACCTTGCTGACATTTCAAGCCTTCTAGTATCCTTAATTATTATCCTGGACATAATTAGTTCATAATCTTTACTCATTTTCTACCATGATAATTCAGAAAATCATTTCCTATATTATCTAGTGAGAAAATGAGTAAAGAGGGAAAAACTGTGAACACCTAATTATGTTCGGGATTAAATTACTATTTAATTAACCAAATTTAGCAAATAAAAGTAATAATAAAACAAATACAAATAATAACAATAAAAAAAATAATAATCACAACGAAAAAGATAGAAAAAAGAGAAGAATAAACAACAAAAAAACAAAGAAAGAAAAAAGAGAAAATTCTCAAAATAAAAAATAAAAATAATAAATAATAACAAAAATAAGGAAAAGAAAGAAAGAAAAAGAAGAAAAGAAAAGGATAAAAATATACCTGGAAAAAATCTCGTAAATGTCTATCTCAAGAAAAGGAGAGGGTAAGAAATTTGGGCCAAATGGGCTGGTTAACAAAAAAAAAAAAACAAGCAGCAAACAAAGAAATAAAAAGGGGGTTTCTTTTAAAAAGTGGTTGAGTTTAGCTAGGCGGTTGAATTGGTTAAGTAAGGATGGTTAACCGAAGGTAAGTCTCAGCAGAGCCCATAAATACAAGAAGAACCATAGGAAAAAGGGTTTTTGGCGGGGGGAACAGGATTTTCGGTGAAATTTGGGGAAAACTCGAGAGCTCTCCAGAATTTTCTCTCTATTTCATGCTTTCCTCCACTTTCAGAAGCCAGAGCGAGGGGGAATTTTGAAAACTCGTTCGTTTGAATCTAAGGAAAGGAAAAAACATCCATGGATTCAAGCATCAAGCTAACCATAAGGGTGACGCAGTGGTTCCCGAGAGGATTTGGTTTTTGAAAGAAATCTAGAAGCGGCTTCTTTCTCTACTGTTTGTTCTTCGGAAGATTTTAGAGGCCTCTGTCTCTGCTCCACAGTTGTCTTTACCGGATTGAAAGAAAGGAGAAACATCTCTGGAATTGAGCTAGTTACATTGGCTTCTTACAGGTTAGTTTCCCTCATTCCTCTTCTTGCTTTCTAAAACCAGAAGACATCTCATTTATATAGGATTCAGTCATTTCCTGCAGCAAAGGTGAATGGTATTGTCCTGGTAATTATTGGAGTATGTTGCATGAAGATTTTGTTTGATCCAGCTGACTAAGCTATAGCCATTTTTTAGAATACATAGACGTGATATCACTTCATTGAAAAGGATTTGATGGTTTCTTTTAGAACTTAGATAGGTAAGAGTCAATCTATTATACTGTTGTTAGCTTTACCAGTCTGTTTTGGATTGTGGAATCCCATAGACAAATCTGGTGTTGTGAGCTAGTTCTTGTATATTGGTTTTATTTCTCCAAGAACCTGCATTGACTCATGCATTTCATTCTCTACCTACAAAATCTTGGTTACATGTTCATTCAAGCTTAAGTTACTCAAACACACAACTATTAGAAACGTCCTTGCTCTCCGTGCTGAGAAACAGTCCACTGATTTATGGACTTAACTGCGTCTTCTATAGCTAGCCTCATCTGTGATCATGAGCTTTCTATTCAAGAATAAGTTCTGAATCCTGTTCGAAATTTTGTTGATGGATGTATGGATTGCGCCAAATTCAATGCTAAGAACTCCAAAACCGGATAATAGTGGTGTTGAGGCTGGCGTGTATACTGAATTTTCTATTAAGACATCAGATCCAACAAGTTTCAGTTACAGCAGCATCAGTATTGGGGACATGGCTAAAAATATAGCCACTCTTGGTTGTATTCTTCCTATTCAAATAGTTCTCAAGGCCCTTTCTAGCAGTGAGTTTGTGATTGAAATTTCATTTATCGTGGTCGTTGCACAGAATGTCAAGGAAGCTGAAATTTCCTAGCAGAGTTCACTTTTGCTGATGAGGAACTTGATTTGAATCGCCTTATTCAATATCAATTATATCAGAGGACTATTTCCTAAGAGGTGTGGTTAGTTGTTGTTACTTATATGAAATACCGGTACAGTTCCTTCGTTGGAAGACCTATTCATAGTAAAGCTGAGGGTGGCAATAAATGAGGGAAATTGGGGAAAAGCTAAAAAAGCAGCAAATTCTGAGGACGCATGTTAGCTCTGTAAATTTGTTGTTGGCTATAAAGATGATTTCTATGGTAGGTATACTGGAGGCAGCCATTGAAGGTGACAATCTTATAGAAATCATGAAACTGAAAAGGCTTGCAGAATTCTGCAAATTTATCCCTCTGGTTTAGACTTTGTCTTGACAAATGAGAAACATATGCATGATTTGAATTTAACCTGAGCTGTTGATATTGAGCTCCTTGATGTTATTGATTGCTCAACTAAAATAGGATTAGATGTACCTATGACACGTTAGGCTTGAGGCAATTCTGTAAGCAAGTGATAATATACTTGGAAGCCTTGGGTTTAGTACTTGGATTCTCCACGTTAGAGGCTCCTATTTCATTTGGTCACCAAAGCAAGCATTGTGGAACATAGTGAAACTATATATAAGCAATCTGGAAGGAATCTCTGTACAATTCAGTCACTGAGTATGACCTTGTGAATCATTCTTCTAATTTTGAGGTAGCAATACAGAATAGAGGGTAGCAATACTAACTGCAACTCTACGCTAGATAGGTGCTAGAAATTATTGGCAGAATTATGGAAATTTTCAAGGAGGTATAGAAGAAGAGGGGTGAGGAGAAGGAAATGCCATATCTCTTCTCACTGATTTTGGCCACCTCTGTGTGTGCGCCTAAGTTGCTGCGGTGCATGATCTCTAATACTCAACTGGTCCATGTGTTGTCTATTCTTCTTACAGTCCAAAAGTGTACCAGTTGTTTGCCGATATGCTTGTTAACTCTCTTGAGAGCAACAAATCCGAGGTCTTGAAGCAACCAGGTTCACCTACAGTAAAAGTGGTTGTGCATCTCTTTTGATTTCTAGTTAGTGTTATAACTAAAGATCCTTTTGGTTTGGAATAGGCTTCATAGTCTCATGGGCCTATCGTAAGCAGCTTGTAGGAAAAGGTTACTGAAGTGGTTATATGAAGTTGCTCCATACAATGTTCCAAGCACTTTCTGAATTTAAATATGACTCCCATGTTGCAGCCTTGCCTCAATATGTGGCCAGGTATACTGAAAAAGCTCAATAAATTGTAAGGTGGTGCAGGAAGACCCCAATATGACTCATGGGGTGAGGGAATAATTGCTACTGTCCATAGTGAGTTGCAATGCTACTTCTCTCTTATGGAACAACAATTTCCTATTGAGAGCCAGTTTGTATCCAAGTTGGCTAATCAATTGAATGCAGCAATTTTCTAGGTACTGTACGAAATATTAGGAAGGCCTGTAATTGGACTGGATATGTATGTTTATGTTCGTCGGTGTGTTAAGGAATCCGTCCTTGTATGGTATAGTACAAGATATCCTGAAAAATGATATGACAGTAGAAGAAAAGAGGGCTGACTTGATTCCTATAGCAACAACCATTATGGACAGAAACAATTTGGTGAAGTATGATAGAAAGGGTGAACATTTTCAGGTTACAAATTGAAGTTTTACTGCAAGCCACCATTACATGACACAGGGAACCATTTTCTTATAAATTCAGAATTTGATGCCCACATGGGCAGCAACTGATAGATGAATATGATAATGTGGTCAAAGGTAGATCTGGTAATAATTCCATGCCCCTATCAGATTCTGAGATGCTGAGCTCTTTGGAAAACCTGCCCACTACATCAGCCGTGTTTGCTGCAAAGCCTACATCAGTTTAAATTTTGCTTTAATGGTGCCTGATACTAGAAGTAAGAAGAGGGAATCAGGGCACAGGTTATCAATAAACCTTGGGATTCCCTACACCTGCACATGTCACTGGTCTGTGAGCAGAAATTATGTACAACTTTTCCTAAGATTGTATTCGGTTCAAACCCTTACAAAAACAAGTTGGCAAATTTCATATTTCTTATCGAATTATCAATGAAGTTCCTAAATATCTGTGGACGAGGCAAATCTGTATTGGTAGCTAAGAATTCAGTCTAAGGTCTGTTAGGCTAGATCCAAGTTTTCTTATAACAGCAGCATCTGCACCAACAACAGTTCTTGAGGCATGATGTCCAACAGCCAATTGTGAATGGCTATTCCCAGGAACCGCAGGTTAGGCAGAATGAAGCTGATGTCTTGAAGAATAGACACAACCTGATTGAAGCCACCAACATTCTTGCCAAACTCATCCCACAGGCTATCATTTTAGTTAAATAAAGTCTTCTCTTCAATTGGGTCTGGGGTAGTCACATTCTATGTAGAGGGAGCACACAATAACATCTTATCTTCATAAAAGTCTTATATTGGAAACACAACATGGTGTTGAGCAGAAAAGTTATTACCAACAGCTGATCTATGTCGTAAGACAAGGTTCCCACTTGCATTGCAATCTCTTTTAAGAGCCACTGAAGCATAATGCAGAAGAAGCACCAGGCCATGGGTAATGAAGGCTTTTTAGAAAGCTTTTGTGCTGGATTATAGTGGTCTTCCATGAGATGGCCATCAGTCTTACTTTGGGCTGATTCGGGGAACAACTGATGCTAGACTATTGGGCAAGAACTATTCTAGCTCTGACATATATTAGCAGTTTGGCTCATAAGACACATCCTCTTTTCTCCGCAAGTGCAGTATGAATACTACAAAAGGATGGGCTAGATAATCTCACAACTGGATAAACTTGGTCAATGGTGAAATCTAAATGACTATGGCTGTAATGATTATATTCGTAGATAGAAAAGCAGACTTGAACCACAAATTGCAACCAATATCAATCATATAGATATGATGGAGATGAATCACATCAGCAATTGTGGTTTTAGGATTTAAAATATAGATGCCTTGGTACAAATCAGAATAACACAGCTACTTCCAGCATTGGATTCCACCTAGTATGCTTAGGCACATGAGTTGTCATCATTGACCTTTTCGTGCTTTATCCGAATGAGTTTCAGTGGGTCAACTATGTCTCAGTACAGGGAAAATCCTCAGGCAAAAAACATATTATCCGAAAGTGAAAACCAATCTCTCCCAATTAGTACTGTTAAAATATTCAGACTGCATTCTCCAGATCCCAAGACGTCTGCTGCAGGTTCTTCTGCTAGAGCCTCAGAGGTTGGTATACATGACTTGATCAATGATGGTTTATGAACCTGTAAAATTCAACCAAATGATCCTGCATGTAGCCCATCAAGGAACTATGCTCTCAAGCTGGTTGGCAAGACCAACAGGCATTTTGACAGTAAAAATTATTGTTACCTGAGGCAATTATAGTCTTATCAGTTGGCTTAATAGGATGAGAAAAACCAATAGAAGGATAGCCAAGGAAGTTGAGAGAGGAAAAGTCAGTGGCTGGGTCCTGATATGAAAATCAATTACTGATTCCTCCTGTAAACACCTCAAATTATTGAGTACCAGGCAGGCTTTGAGATATCATTAGATTTCTGTGCCATGGTTCAGAAATTGAAATTTGAAAGAACACTGGTTCCATTATAGGAAGCAAAAGACATTCCAAAAGCTTGAGGTGGTGATTGATCAAATTCCCTTTTTTTCAAAGCTTGTGTATGTTGTTGCTAGTCACCAGTGTTTCCACTAGCGCCACCAACACAATTTGATGTTGCAGATAGCGTAGAAGACAGGCTCAATGGCTAAAATGAATAATGAAGTTCTACCCAAATATGTTCTTCCCAACTTCCACAATCTCTGTTTACGGGAATGACACAGGGGCCTTTGTGGTAGGGGATGTAACATTACACGGTGTATCGGTTAGATAAAGGCAGTTTCAATTTGGAATGATTTGTGGCAACAGAATATGATAAGGCATACTAGAGTAAACTAATAGATTGGTTTTGGTTAAATGATGAGGACTGAAAGGATTATGTTCAACTTGACCATTATGGCTTCCTACTTCGCTAATCTGCTTTGAGAATGACACTAATAATTTATTACATCAAGAGTAAAAAAATCCCATGGCTTCCACTTTTAGCATGATGACAAGATTAAGGGAGAAACCAGCTCTAGGGATGATGCTGTTTTGTCAAGCGACCCCTTTGTCATTAAGCCAACCATCCATGAGCCTGATATAGTCGCACCAGTGAGCTCCTTCAAGTCGATATATGACAGTAGTAACAACAAACAATAGAACTTTCTGCAATCAAATCAGTTGCTACCTTTTCAATAATCTGCTATGAAAACTCTATGAGTTGTGCAGCTTCCCATGATGTAAACATCTTCTTGGTTTGGTCTTCCACAAAATCAGCAATTTAATTATACACCACAGTCAACATGGTCTATGCCCCAACAGCGTTCACTAGTTATTTGGCAACCAGCACCAGTGAGCTCCCTTCAATAAAAAACTTCAGGTCCAAATATACTTCTCGAAGAAAGTTTCAGCCACCAATATTCAATTATGCAGTGAGCCAGAATCTGCAAAATGTTGCTTTGATGAATCTTTCACAGTTCCCAACCTGTTAATGAGTCTGGTATTTCTCATTCTTGTACTTCTGATGGCCTCAAGGGGAGAACCTAAAGGTTCAGGATGAAAACTCTCAATCTTCAAAATTGCTAACAGTTAGCCCGGATACAAAGATAATGGTCAATTAAATTATTAGACTTCCACGGATGTAAGCATGATAACACGTTTGGGCCCGGTTAGTTTGGGCCAAAACCCTAGGGTGGTGATTATATGTCGTTGGTATTAAAGGAATCTAATCCTTGCCTTTGCCTGCTTATTTTCTTTCTTTTTAATTTGAAACCAAACCCACTTCTTTAATTTGGGTCAAGCCCAATCCTTTTAATTTTGGGTTAAGCCTGATTCTCCTTTTTTACGAAATCAAATTCGTTCCTGCCTAATTTGGGTCAAGCCCAATTCCCTTTTATTTTTGTTATTTTTTTAAATTAAGTCCATTTTCTTTTAACGATCCTAGATCTCACGCAATGAACTTCGAAGTTGAAAGTGCAGCATACCTTGTCTTTCAATGTTCAAAGAGTTATATGAGTCGCAGTGCAACCCTCGCTTGCCTCCGGCTCTGTGCATATGTGGGTCCAAGAACACGTTAAAAAACTAAATATGTTTTTAAATAATTCTAAGTCTCACGCGATGAGTTCTGGATACGAACTGGTAGCATACCTTACTGTTCGGAGTTTAGAAATCATATGGGTCCCAGTTTGCCTTGGATCTGTGCATATGTGGACTAAGGATTTTCTTTAAAATATTCAAAATACTCTGCTTTTTCAAAACACCTTCAAAGGTCAAGCCTTAACACCATAACTACGTAGCCTTGAGTTTTCCATTGCACCAGGGAATACGTAGGAGCAGGATCAAGTCCTGTCAAGCTATCTTTCATACAAACCTATTTATTTTATTCTAAACTAAAGGGGTCAAACAGTTTTAAGAAACATCAAAATCACACACTCAGCTTAAGGGTACCGTTCTTCAGAATGGGCGAGTAGGCTGCCTAACACCTTCCTTACTCGTAACCGACTCCCGAACTTAGAATCTCATCCTCAAGTTAGGGTTTTTCCAAATGTTTTTCTCTTAAATAAAAATTTGGTGGCAACTCCAAATAATCAAAATCATTTTAAAATTTTTAGCAAGTTTGTTGTCTCGTTGTAATTACGGTTGCGACACTGAACAATGGAAAATCTTAGAAGGAAGGATCCGGGCAATCGAGGAAAGTGCATATGATATCAAAGACGCGTCTAACTTGTGCTTGGTCCCAAACATGGTCATTCCTCCCAAATTGAAGGTTCCTGCATTTGAGAAATATCAAGGAACTAATTGTCCGAGGAACCACTTGACTATGTATTACAGGAGGATGGCTGCATGTGCTCATGATGATAAGTTGCTCATCCATTTCTTCCAAGATAGTCTAACCGGGACAGTTGCAAACTGGTATATCGAACTGGAATAGACACATATCGTTCATGGAGAGATATGGCTGAGGCATTCCTAAAGTAGTACAAGTACAATCTAGAGATGGCTCTTAATAGAACACAACTTCAAAATATGGCCAAGAAAGGAGATGAGACCTTCAAACAATATGCACAACGATGGCGGGAGTTAGCTGCTCAAGTTCAACCCTTGTTATCTGAAAAAGAACTGGTTAGCATGTTCATTGATACACTCCAAGACCCCTTTTATGATAAGATGATTAGCAGTATGACCGACAGTTTCTCTGATGTTGTTATCATAGGAGAAAGGGTCGAAGGTGGCATACGCAATGGAAGGATCACACATAAGTCCATTCGAACGATTAATACTTCTGTTGGGTTTGGAAAGAAGAAGATAGGAGAAACTTATAATGTGGCTTTTGGTTAAGGCCAATATACACTTCAAATGGAACCTTACGGCCAAGCCGGTTTTCAACCACCACCTCACACACCATATCTCTACATCGTCACAACCTACCAAACATCTTACCCTCTAGCCCACAACTATCCTATGAACCTTATGGCCGAGCCGGTTTTCAACCACCACCTCATACACCATATCTCTACATCGCCACAACCTACCAAACATCTTACCCTCTAGCCCACAACTATCCTATGCAAATCCAACCATCAACCCCATTCACAGCCCAAACACAAGTCATAAGCTGAAATCCTAACCAAAGCCAGAAAAAAAAGGAAAAACACCTGTCAAATTTGATCTTATCCCTATGACCTACACCAAGTTGTTACCTCGCTTAATCCAGAACTCTCTGATCGCTCCTTATCCCTTGAAACCTCAGGAACCACCATATCCTAAATGATATGATGCAAATGCTAAATGCAACTACCATGTGGGGTTCATTGGCCATTCAATAGAAAATTACCAAGCTCTAAAGCATAAGGTGCAGAACCTAATTGATGCAAATTGGTTGGATTTTGAGAAGTTTTCTCTGAATGTAGGAAATAATCCATTACTAAATCAATCTTTTGTAATAAATCTCAATAAGAAATAAAATTTACATTTATCATGTTTCTTGGGTATGTATCTTACAATATTGGTTTTACTTCTATAAATTGTCATTCTTTTCATCATTCAACCCCTCGTTCCCAATAAAAAATAATACCTAATGGTGACAATGTTAGTGCTGTAATAAATAATTTTGAATGTCTTATTAATTAAATTCAAGAGAGAAAAATTAAATGAAGAAGCAGATTAAAGAAGATCGAAATCCAACCAGGGATTCCAACTCACAATGGACCATTCATTATTCCTCTCAAAATATCTTCTCCAATAGAAATCCCACTAGACCAAAAAGTTCAATCCAAGTAAAATTTAGGTATGCAAAATAGATCTGCTAAATTGAGAATTAAAGATAATTCAAGCAGGACCAAATAGAAGATCTGACCAGGCAAAAATAAAAGAAAAAGGAAAACTCACTGGATTAAAATATAAAAGATAATCCAAGCAAGATTAAGGTCAAGATTCAAAAGAACAAACTAGACAAAGTCATGATCAAAAAGGGTCTGTTGGATTAAACTCCAAAAACAATTCAAGCAAAAATTAAGGTCAAAAAAAAGCCAGCTAGGTCAAAAACCCGCAAAGGCAACCTAGGCAAAAGTTAGGCTAGACAGACGGAAAAGCTCGCTAGGTCAAAAACCCACAAGGGCAGCCTAGACAAAAGTTAGGACCAAAGAGAAAAAGCCCGCTCGATCAAAAACCCGCAAGGGTGGCCTAGGCAAAGGTTAGGGCCACAGATGAAGCTCGCTAGGTTGAAAACCCAAAAAAGGTGGCCTAGACAAAAGTTAGAGCAACCCGCTGGACTGAAAACTCGAAAGAGAAATTTAGGCAAAAGTTAAGGTCAATTAAAAGAGTGATAAGTCGAAGGTCCCAAATACAATTCGACATTTCCACACCTCATATTTTAAAATAGGAGCAAAATTTTATCATTTCTCAAATTTGATTAATTTGACAATCAAGGTTATGAAAAGCGGCATTGTCATTTCTCATCAAAAGGTGCCATTTGGGCAATCAAACTTACATTCTTCATCTTTCCCCCAAATATATTACCATAAACCTCAGTTACAAAAACTACATATATCTTCTCATTAACCATCCAAAATTATTTCGTACATCTCACAATTGTATATGCCAAAAGAAAATATGAAATATGTTAAAATGAAAAGATTAATTTTGAAAATTCATGATAAATTGGATGAATCCTCAACCATTACAACATGGCATGATTATTTCTAAAAGTCGTAATGCCACCGAAACAAAATAAATGTGTCTTAAAGATATTGGAAAAGGAAAATTCCAATGCTGACCAAGAAGCTAAGATGGGAAGTCAATCCAGCTCATCCTGAATCTTGATCCCACTTACACCCATTATAAGGTCGTCGAGAAA
This sequence comes from Canavalia ensiformis, assembly GCA_026541065.1. Classification (NCBI taxonomy): domain Eukaryota; kingdom Viridiplantae; phylum Streptophyta; class Magnoliopsida; order Fabales; family Fabaceae; genus Canavalia; species Canavalia ensiformis. The sequence goes on from JAMKYM010000092.1 coordinate 75,586, forward strand.
AGAAAAATGTCGAAAAAAATCAAAATAAAAGTGGAACAAAATAAAATCATCTAAATCATCTCATGGTATGCATTCATTCTAGTTCATCCTATAACATTCATTCCATAATATTTTATCAAATGATCATTTCAAGCATCGTCAATTTTTTATAAAAAGCAATAAATAAGTTAAAACATCTTGTCATCTCGCATTCATTATAACATTACATAAATCATTTCAAAATCTTTGCTAAAAAAATGTTAAAACTGGGGCAAATTCTTACCTAAACCCATCAACATTAACATAAAAAAATCTCAAAACTAGGGCAAATTTTTGTTAGAAAAATTCATTCCCCAATTGCTGGAAAACCAAATTTAAATTGGGGAAAATTCTTGATCAAGTCAGTTCAAATTGAAAACAATTGCTGAAAAATCTTAAAACTAGGACAAGTTTTAGCTCAAATCAAGTACGAACATTAATTATTAAAACTGGGGGAAAAATTTTGCCCAAATCACTTCAAATGGAGGTAGTTGTCAACCGCCAAAAATCTTCAAAACTGGCAAACTTTTTCCCAAATTACTTCAAATGGAGGTAGTCGTCAACTGCCTAAAAATGTTCAAAACAAGAAATTTTTTTCCCAAAAAAATTCAAATTGGGGCAATCCTCGATTTTTTCAAAAAAACATTCAAATTGAGGCAGTTCTTGAATGCTAAAAATTCGAAATTCAAACTAGGGTGAATTTTTGCTGAAACCAAGTCCAAAATATTAATTACTAAAACTTCAGTGAGAGAAAATTTTTGCCTAAGTCTTACTTCAAATGAGTAATTATCAAGTGCTTAAAAATCTTCAAAATTGAAGCAAAATTTTCGCCCAAACCACTCAAATTAAGGCAATCAGAAAATTGTTTAAGTTAATTCAAGATAAAAAGAATTTCAAAATAAATTGCTTCAAATAACTCAGAACATCTAACAAAGGAACCTGTATTCCTTCTCACCTGTTCAAGCATTAGGTAGTATGTCTGCATGGTCAGGACACATCATTGTCCTAACAAAGAATTTGTTAACACTCTCATATCACTTTTCATAATTTTAACAAGCCAATTTTTTTCCATACCTGTCTTAACAGGTCACCTTTTTTCTTACCTGTCTTAACAAGTCATTTCTTCTTTCCTGTCTTAACAGGTCATCCTTTCATCTTGCCAGTCTCAACAAGTCATCTCCTCCATCCCTTCTATAGATGTCTTAACAGGTTATCTTTTTTCTTACCTGTCTTAAAGGATGTAAACACTCAATTATGTCCAAGGCCTGGTTTAAGTCAATTAGGGGATAAACCTAAGTTAAAATCCCAAGAAATTCAGATTACATAAAGATGAACAAAAGAAAAACAAATGAATGTCCATAAGAAATCAGAACCTAAAAAATTTGGTAAAGATCAAAATTAGAGATCTAAAAAAGAAGAAAAAAAACAATTGATAAAATTACTTAACAAATCAAAAACCTATAAGATAAAAATAAAAACAAAACTGGGAATAATAAAAAATTTCTAATTAAAACATCAAGAAAGAGAAATGAAAATTCTTATAAAATAAAATCAGAAATAAAAAACTGAAAAATGAAAAAATGAAAAATAAAAATAAAATTAAAGATAAACTGAAAAAAAAATTCTGGAAGATAAAGAAATCAATTAATTAAAGGAAATAAATATAATTAAATTAATAAAAAATGATACTAAAGAAAATCTGAAAATAAAAAATAAAAAGAAGAAGAAAATAGAAAAATAAAGATTATTAATTAAAAATTGAAGTAAATTCTGAATTTAAATAAAAAAGGAAAATAAAATAAATAAAATTGAAAACAAGATAGGAAATAAAATCAAAAATAAATAAAATCAGAAAAATTAAAAGAAAAAGAAAAACTAAAAAAAAACTAAAATCAAAATAAAATATGAAACAAAAGAGAAAAAAAAAACTGAAAATAAAAATTTAAAGAAAAACTGGAAAAGAAAAATATGAAATTATGAAAAAAATAAAAAAAAATCTGAACATAAATATCTGAAAATAAAAAAATGACAAAATCAGGAAAAATTACTAAAACAAAAGAAAAGAAAAACTGAAAATTAAATAAAATTAAACAAAAATTAAAAAAAAGAATAAAGAAGGATAAAATCTGGAAATGAAAAAGAAAATTCTAAAATCTAGAAATAATAAATTAAAAATATGAAAATAATTAAATCTGGAAATTAAAGGAAACTCGTAAAATCCAAAAAATAAAATCACAAAATTAACAAAACATAAACAAAAATCAAAGTCTAAAAATTAATAAAAACAAAATCTTATATATCAAAACCTGAAAATAAAAATAAAACAAAATAAAAATGAAATTCATAATTTAAGTAAAATGAAAATGAAATTAAAGCAAAAGGAAAAAGTCAAAAATTTTGAAAAGGAAAGAAAAAAAATTTTGCAAAAAGGCAAAAACTCTGAGGGGTATATAAAAGGAAGCAGAGGGAGCTTTCAGGGGTTGGCTGAAGTTTTGCTAGCTTTTGAAAGAATTGCGCGAAGGAACAGAGGCCAGAGAAAAGAGAGAACGTGACTGGAGAATTCTGGAGAAGCGTTTTTCAGTGAGCAAGAAGTCTGCGTCAGATGAAGCTCCATTGTTTCCAATCCCACAACAGGTTGGTTATCTAATCCTACTCCAAGAATTCTACATGAATCCCACATGAGTCCTTCGATGTATGACTGAATTAAGAAGTCTTGCCATGGAATTTGTTTCGGGCTTAAAGATCGTGCATGATAGAATTGATTTAATTCTTGTTTAAAGAGGGTGCATGATAGAACTTATTTATTTCTTGCGTAAAAATCGCATACGATAGAACCAATTTCTTGCTTAGAGATGGTGTATGTACAACTTGCTTTTCTTCTTAATGGTTTTGAAAGGCTGGTTTCTCCTCTTTCCCTAAGTGATTAAGAGCGGTTCTTGGTGAGACAATCTTATTCTAGGAGAGATTCAAAAATGGTGAGGGAAATCCTCATACATTAGCATATGCAGTATTTGTAGTAATGACATAATACCATAGCCCCTGTTTTCCTTGATTTGGATGTGCTGATTCCGACTCACGAAAGTCGATCTTGAGAATGAGCAAGAATGAGCGACTCGACCTTCCAAATCCTAGTAGTCATCATTCACAGCAGAGGAGCGATCCATCTAATGTAAGGATTGGCCGAGAATAAGGTCGAATACCTCTGTTCTAGACATTCAAATAAGCCTCGATGATCATTAATCGAGGAATTCGAGTCCTACATCTTGGTGAAACTCTCGGGGTAGAATTTTACCTAATCTTAGATAGCAGTGAAAGGGTTATTAGGCATAGCTTGAGGCTTTTAAAAGGCTCTGTTCGAGCAGCACCAGAAACACGGGAACCGGTCCTAGCTAGAATGACCGAGAAGGAAAATGCCTCTGACTATAAGATGGACGTGATGGGGAGAACATTTATTGCTTGGAGAACACATACGTCGTGTAGTTTAGAAACAGAAAGACTTCCTTTGGCAAATGTGGGACGTTTTTAAGTTAGATAGCATAATAAAGTACCAATAACGATGGCTTATGCTGCCCCTTCTTAAGGGCCCTTGCATATCATATGGGAGAAGCTAGGACCACTACTCAAGATGCCCTCCCCTTTTGAGTGTTTCTCCCTCTCTGTATATGAAAATGGGGTTGGAAATAAACAATCACATGTTCTAAGGGTTACTTGCATGTAAGGGAGGTTTCTCATCGGCTCCCCGCACCAGCAGTATGCATGGAATTACCTACTCAATATGCCCATGCACCTATTGGAGAATAGAAACTCTAAAGCAAGCAGGGAAATACCCAGGAGATCACTATGCAACCAGGAAGAATAGGCACATGAAATCGAAGTAAATGATCTGAAAGGTCGAGCATCAGACTCCTGGAGGGGCCTCAACATCGGGTGTACGCGTCTCCACTCAGGGCAGACGACCATGACGTGCACCAGGCTTACAAAGTTAAGGAACCTCACCATTAAAGCAAACACGTTTAGGAAGGATGGACCATGCTGATAAGAAAACGTTCTGATATAGGGGAGTCAACCTTTGCATGACCAAAGGGCACTATAATGAGCACTGATAGGAAGGGAGGGGAGTGTGCATCACCCATATATCGTTGGGTTAAACAAAATACATGCATCAGAGATAGATGGTTTAGATGGTAGAGCCCATAGCTTGCAAACCTGAGGTGCCCGTTTCGAATCCCATCAGAAGCGTTTCATGTTTTAATGTTACAAGAGGAGCCATGCTGGATTACCACACTGCCCAAAAGAATTCCAAAATTCCCAGTATGTCCCTGCCCTTAAAATTACTACATTGCCCTTGGGGGAATTCCAAAATTCCAAGTATGCCCCTGACCTTAAAATTACCACACTGCCCCTCGGGGAATTTCAAAATTGCCAGTATGCCCCTGCCCTTAAAATTACCACATTACCCTCAGGAAATTTGATTAATCCCTATTCTACCCCACAAAAATTCATAAAATGCTAAAAAATTCAAAAATTTCATAAAATCCATAAAAATTCATAAAATTCATAAAAATTCCAAAGCTCCTAAATAATTTGTAAAAAAAAAAATTTTAAGATAAATTCCAAAATTTCTCATAATTACCAAATCATCCTAAACTTCCTAATAATCACAAAATTACACCAAAATTCTATTTAAAACCCTAATTATCCCAAAACTCAAAACGAAATTCTTCTCTCTCAAATTCAAGTTTTCTTTTACACAAGGATCAGTATCATTTGCGAATCATTTCTTTTCAAAACTCAAATATCGTTTTTTCTAAATGTTTTGGGATTTTTAAGTCTCACGCAATAGACTCTAAATGGGTAGCTGGCGGTTCACCTGCTGTTCAACATATAGTAGTTCGTATAGGCCCTCGTGCTGCCTTAGCCGCCTCGGGCCTTGTGCATGAGTGGGCTGAAGATCCCTCCCAAAGATAAAACTTTCTCAAAAATGAAATTTTTAAAATACTCTTTTCTCAAGCACTTTTTGAAGGTCAAGCCTTCACAAACCAGAACTACGTAAGCCTGGAGTTTCCCATTGCACCGGGGAATACGTAGGAGCAGGATCAAGTCCTGTCAGGCTAACCTCCCTCGATTTATTCATTTTCACATTAAATAAGGGATCAAACCATTTTCAAATAATCACACACTCAGTTTAAGGGTGTCGTTCTTCGGAACGGGCGAGTGGGGTGCCTAACACCTTCCCCACTCGTAACCGACTCCTGAACTTTGAATCTCATCTTCAAATTAGGGTTTTTCCAAATATTTCCCTTTAAATAAAAATTTGGTGGCGGCTCCATATTAATCAATAAAATCAAATTCATTTTCGAAATATTAGCGAGTTCGTCGTCTTGTCGGAATTACGGGTGCGACAGATGGCAACTCCACTGGGGAATTGGAGAGTCAAGCCCAACAATTTGAGTGTATTTATTTTTGATCCCTTCACTGTTTATATGCATTATTGCATGTTATTTATTTGTTGATTTATTATTGATTTATTGTTTTGTTTATTCTCTCTACACCCTAGGATAGACAAACAATAAATTACTATATATCTGTACAAGTTGCCCAATTGCAGGTATCCCTAAATAAAGTGCCCTCCATACATTGAATACGCATTTTATTATGAGTGGGACCCTATACCCGGGTCAGAGTGCTACCCAGGATTAGAGGGATCTAGTGGTGTCACGCTGGGGCTTACGTCCTGTGTGGCTATCATGAAAATCCTAGCTAGAGTGCGTCCTATTCATAATGCCTTGCAACTAGTGGCTACTTCTACTGTTGTGGCAAGCATTATAGACTGGAACTTGACTCTAGTAACCTTTATACCCCTAGGATTACAACCTACCTTGGAGAGGTTCATGCATTAAAAGCCTTAGATTCATAGGACAGGTCACCTCATTAGGACGCAAGGAGGGCACGTCCTATTTACACGGCATCAGTTCTGTAAGAATTTTATTTACTTGCGACTGTGGAATTCCAAAATTAAAGAGAGAAGGAATGAAAAATGAAAAAGAAAGACAAAAAGGGGGAGAGAAAAAAGAAATTGAAAATGAGAAAGAAAGAAAGAAAATTAGTGAGATCAAAAAAGAAAGGTGAGAGAAGAAAAAGAAAGAAAGAGTAGGCAAAAGAGAAAGAAAAAAAAAAGAAAAATGAGGAGACCAAAAAAAAAGAAAGGTGAGAGAAGAAAAAGAAAGAAGATGAGGAAGACAAAAAAAAGAAAGGTGAAAGAAAATGAGGGAGACCAAAAAAACAAAGGTGAAAGAAAATGAGGGAGACCAAAAAAGAAAGAAGAGGAAAAAAGGAAAAGACTAACTAAAGAGAAGGGAAAGGAAAGATGTAACCATAAGATAACCATATTTATCGCTTTCAAACCTTCATGCACGCATCATACATTAATACCATTCATTCCGAGTCTAACATATTTGTTTTTCTCCCTTTCTTTTTCGAGGGACCAGATTCTCAGAACTATCGTAAGAGGGGTGAAATGGAAATTAATATGGAATCCGAGCAGTTGAGGAAAAAGAGACGTGTCGGTGTCAAAGTGGCAGACTTGGCCAGTTTAGAGGTGTTTCCAAACAAGTTGTCGAATATCCAGCAGATGGCCTTCGCCAAAAGATACGGCAACATACTAAGACTTTTGAAGGTCTAAGTGCAGGAAGGGGCCCTCACTGCCATGGTGCAATATTATGATTCGCCTCTCCGATGCTTCACATTCTCAGACTTCCAGTTGGCCCCCACTCTAAAGGAGTTTGAGCAGATTTTGGATCTGCCATTGGAGGGGACTAGGCCGTACCAATACCTAGAGCATCATTCCACCTTCCGGGCCGCAACATAGGCTTTGGGTCTGTAGTCTGGGGATCGTTTGACAAGTTATCAAATAAGGAGCCAAGTTAAGGGATTCACCAGGGAATTCTTGGAGGAGTATATGCAACACTTGGCCAACAGCAAATAGTGGGCCATATACATGGATGTGCTAGCCCTCACCATCTATGGGTTAGTGCTTTTCCCTTATGTGGATGACTTCGTCGATCTGAACGCAGTCGATATCTTCTTGGCCAAGAGAGATAGGGCAGAAAACCCTGTGATGGCCTTGTTGGCATATGTTTACTGCACGCTGAACTTCTGTCATGAGAAGAAGAGAACAAGGTTGATCTGTTGCCTACCTGTGTTATTCGTATGGATAACCGCTCATATCTTCAAAAGGGATACGAAGACACAATATCCCATATCAGATTTTCTGAGCTACCAGCTGAAGCCCATGAGCAACACCGATTGGTCATCCCACTTCGCCGGCCTGACGGAAGGCCATATTAGGTGGCAACCTTCGGGGCAACAGATAACAGAGGTCATTTATCACTGCAAGGGGTTCCCAAATGTACCCCTCATGGGAGTTAGAGTTTGTATCAATTACAACCCGATACTGGGGCAGAGACAGCTAGCTTACCCTATCAAGGCACCCCCGTCTGACGAGCTATTAACTCCTTTCTACCTGAGATACAAAGGAGACTATGCTGAGAACCTCCGTAAAGTTCGAGAAGCGTGGAAGGTCATCACTCGTAAGGGGAAGGAGTTAGGAGCGCGAAGTTGCGTTGCTAAGGAAGAGTACAAGCAGCGGGTTAGAGATAGGGTGCAACAGATTAAACTGCCATCCAAACCTCTTACCATCCCGTCCGGAGGTCAACCAGCATCCGCAGTGTTTGAGGATGAGGTCGTCAAAAGCCTGAAGAAAAGCTAAAGGCTATGACCAAGAAGAATGCTCAATTGGAAGAAGAGCTCTTGAAGACACAACAAGAGAGTGTCACACGGAGAAGGGATAATGACATAAACGAGGCTCTCATATCGTGTATGCGAGAGCAGAAAAAAAGGGGAGCGAGAACGTGCTTCTCAGGTGCACATGAACCTGCAGGCGGCCAACAAGGAGCTCAACATGAGAGTACAAGAAAGGGACGCCGCACTCCAATAGAACCACCAGTTAAGGAGCGCCTTGGAACAAATGAGGGATAAAGTCCACACAATCCGAGAAGAGAAAAATCAAATCCTGGCTGCAAAAAGGAGAGTTCAAATGGAGAGGGATTGTGTGACAGAGGAAAGGAATGACTTGCTGCAAAGAATAAAGGACATGAAGAAACAAACCGGAAGGCCTACTCATAGCCTGGCAGAATGAGGTGAATGAGGAAAAATGGAAGGTGCTCGAGATCATAAGAATGCAGCAAAAGGGTATAAATGACATACAAAAAGAAAGCAAATGGTATAAAGACATGGCTGAGCACTGGATCAAATGCTTTCAAAGGTTGGCCAGCCTAGAAAATATGGCCATAGAAGAAATACCGCAATCACTCAAGAAGGCAGAAGCTTCTCTGCATCCACTCCACACCCCGCCTGAAGTAGAAATTTTCATTCAAACTTGTAAAGACTTAGTCTTAAGAATGAAAAAATATTTTGCACTGGCTAAGCAGGAGGAACGAAATGTAAAATAGACCTCATCTATTTTGAATAAAACGGGCTCTTCTCTGTGATTCCATATTAATTTCCATCTCATACTCAAAGCACGAAAGATGCACACGATTGGCATTCAATGAGATTCTGGTCCCTCCGTATTTACCACATATTCACACTTTATTTTTCTAATTAATTAACTAATGAATTTAATTTTTTAAACAGATAACAAAATAGCAGACTCACGTCTCCCCCGGCATTCATATAGCACTAGATCGAGAATCAGAATCATGAATGAGCTGGAAACACAAAATGAGGAGCTCCGTAGTGAGGTCGCTGAGCTAAAAGACCAAGTGGCTAAACTCATGAAGCTACTTGAGAAAAAGAGAGGGACATGTGACCGAGGGAGCACTGGCAGCGACCATCGCATCTATGCCTCTTGAGTGTCAGCGAACAAAGGAAAATGCTAGTGATGCAGAGAACACCACCTGGCTCTAGCATATTGAACCTCCTCATGGGTCAGGTTCTCAAGGGATCTCGGCTGGCAAAAACCATAATGCACTACCACTCCACATAAACCCTGCCACCCACCAATACCTTCCTGCTGGACTTCCACACTCGAACCCTGCCATTCACAACCCTCATGTCAACCCACCAACTTACATGCCTCCCATCAATACAGCCGGCTATCCACCACACTCACACCCAGCATACACGAACTTGCCACCCTACCCTTACAATACAAACACTTCCTCTGTCCGCCCTACACATATAAACCCATCTTTCCCTCCTCACACTAATCCATCGGCCACATATCCATACAATGTCCACTCCCGACGACTCATACCATGAATGGGTATCACGAGAGGATCCCTATTTGTGTCCCCGATTTACCCGGTTCATCCGGCAAACCCTAATACCCGCATCCTTACGGTCATGTTACAAGACCCGGAGGAACATATGCTTTACCTTACCATGCCAGCCAGCCCTTGAATGAGCCATGGCTAAAATAGGCTGACCAAGAAGCCCATCTCAGAGGGAGATGGCAACATTTAGAAGAAAGGGTCAGAGCTATGGAGGGGAATGGACACGAAATGGTCGAGGCTTCTGAGCTCTGCCTCGTGCCGGATGTCATCATACCTCCAGTTCAGACTTGAATTAAGAAACCGCAGAGGTGGCTGTCCAAGGAGCCACCTAACAATGTATTGTAGAAAAATGGCCTCTCACTCGCATAACGACAAGCTTCTTATTCACTATTTTCAAGACAGTCTAACTGGAGCAGTAGCCAGTTGGTATACCCAGCTCGAGAGGTCCTATATTCGCTCATGGAAGGACTTGGCTGACGCCTTCCTAAAACAATACAAATACAACATAGAGATGGCACCCGACAGGACTCAATTACAGAACATGGTCAATAGGGAAAATGAGTCCTTCAAAGAGTATGCTCAGCGGTGGAGGGAGCTAACTTGCTCAAAGTCAAACCACCCTTGGACCGAGAAATGATTAGCACATTTATGGAGACACTCCCCGCGCCCTACTATGACAAGATGGTGGGCAGTGTCTCTGCTATTTTCTGGGATATGGTACTAGTAAGAGAACGCGTGGAGAGTGGTCTGCGCCGAGGAAGGATTGTACATAATGCTGTCGGCAACGTGAGCACGAAAAAGCCGACAAATAATACATGGAAGAAAAAGGAGGCCGAGACTCATTATGTCTCCTCCAACCCAAACCACCCAGCCGCCGCACAACCCATGTATCAACCAACCACCGCACCGCCTAACTACCAAACATCCTAGCAGCCACAATTCCCTACACACCCACATATGGTAGCCTCTGCCCAACCTGCCTACCAACCAGCCCACAATCCACCTACTCAGTTCCAACCAAACACCACTGTCATGATTCCACCTCCTCAAACATTCCCTCAACAACAACCCCCAAAACCGTGGAACCAAAACACTAACCCTAACCCACCTCAACAAAAAACCAATAATAATCCCAGGAATATTGTGCAATTCGACCCGATCCCGATGAGTTACTTGGAGTTGTTTCCCCGTTTGATTCAAAACTCCTTGATTGCACTCGTTCCCATGAAGTCGTTGGAACCACCATACCCGAAATGGTACAATCTGGAGGCCAAATGCGATTATCACGCCGGGACAGTGGGACATTGTACTGAAAACTGTCTGGGCTTGAAACATAGGGTCCAGAAGTCGATCAATGCTAAATGGATGAACTTTGAAAAGATGCTCCAAGTGTGGGAGCAAACCCACTGCCGAACCATGGGGGAGCAGGACCCTCGGTGAACTTTATTGAAGTTGAAGAAGAGGTAGACATGGTCAATGAATCCTTCCCAGGGCATCCTAAACCCCTGGTCATTCGCTATACCGAGCCGTCGACCTCACCGATGCCTAATGGGATGAGACCTGTCATAATAAAGGTGCCGGGACCCTTCCAGTATCACAGTAATAAGGAGGTTCCTTGGAAGTATAACGTCGAGGTACTTGGAGGTGAAACTAAAGTGGGCAGATTGGAAAATTCCTCACCCGACGTGACCAACATAGCTGGGATAGGAGGAATGACCAGAAGCGGTCGCATTTATGCTCCTGCCGAGGACATGAGAAAACAGCCAGCTACCCAGGACAAGGAGGGTCGGGCCAGATTGGAGCTTGAAAATGGCAGTAAAGAGGAAGAGAAGGAACTAAAGAAAGCTGTTTCAAACGAAGAGGCCTGTGAGTTCCTAAAACTAATAAGGCAGAGCGAGTATACGCTAATAGAGCAGCTGAATCGTATACCTGCCAAAATCTCATTGCTAGCTCTAATGATGAACTCGGAGCCCCATCGGAAGGTGTTACTAAAAATCCTGAATAAAGCTCATGTAGTTCACAACATTTCGATGGACAAATTCGAGGGAATCGCCAACAACCTGACCGCCAACAACTTCATAACCTTCGCTGACCGCAAGATTCCAGACGAAGGGGCAGGACACAACAGGGCATTACATATCTCGGTGAAATGTATGGACCATATCCTGGCCAGAGTTTTGGTGGATAATGGCTCCTCGGCCTCAGCTTACATTGTCAAAGCTGCCGCATGAAAAAATCCCCCTCTCCATGGTGGTTAGGGCTTTTGACGGGTCAAGAAGGGAGGTAATGGCTGAAGTAGAACTATCGGTCTAAATTGGGCCAATTATCTTCAACATAACCTTCCAAATCATGGACATCCAGCCGGCTTACAGCTGCCTGTTAGGTAGGCCCTGGATCCATGCTGCTAAAGCAATACCATCAACCCTACATCAGAACCTGAAATTCATCCTAGACGATAAGTTGATCATCGTCTCGGCAGAAGAGGATTACTTGGTCAGCAAACCCACCAATCCTCCTTATATTGAGACTGCAGAAGAGGCTATGGAGACTTAATTCCAAGCCCTGGAAGTGGCCAATGTCACTACCATTAAAGAAGGAGAAGTGGTTGACCATAAGCGGCCTCCTACGACTTTAATGATGATGGCCCAAGTGATGTTAAAAAGCGGGTTCAAACTAGGTGATAAACTAGGGCAAAACAATGGTGGTTTATCTCGGCCATTGCCAGTGGACAAGAATAGGCGTTGATATGGATTGGGATATAGACCCACTTAAGAGGATAAGGCAATAATACCCCGCTATGACAAGGTTCCTCTGTGCCACATATCACAAAGTTTCCGAAGTGCCGGCTTCGAAGACCCGGGCATCATCGCGGCCATAGACGGAAAGGGGACGATGACTATTGAGGATCTAATGACGCCCTGTCCCCCCGGACGAGAACTGACCAATTGGGAAATTTTCGATCTACCTTTGACTTTTGGTTCAGTTCAAATGTAATTTTGTAATTGTCATAACAAAATTTTACACATAAAAATTTTGTACATATTTTTTGACAAATAATAAGTACAGTTGTAATTATCCAAAATATTCTCTCTTCTATTCCCCAATATATTTCCCCCTGTTAAATATACATATCTTATTCCTTCTTCTCATACCCAATACGCATATCTGACTCAAAACCGCCTTGCGACGACAGTGCTAGTATTGTATCAGGCGATTCCAATTGTATTGTCGATCCGGTTGATGAAGAGACAAAATTTGAATGCGAACCCACCGATGAGATCTTGAGATTGGTAGAACGCGAATCTAAAATAATCGAACCGCATAAGGAACCCGTGGATCTGATAAATCTTGGGACCGAGGAAAACAAAAGAGAAGTTAAGATAGGCACGCTTATCATTGGAGACAATCGTGAGCGATTGGTCTCACTCCTACAAGACTATAGCGATATCTTCGCCTGGTCTTATCAAGACATGCCAGGCTTAGATACTTCTATAGTGGAGCACAAGCTGCCTATGAAAGCCGGATGTGCACCAGTCAAACAGAAGCTGAGGAGGATGAAACTGGAAATGTCTCTGAAAATTCGAGAGGAAGTGAAGAAGCAGTTTGACGCCGGCTTCTTGGCTGTTGTGAATTACCCCGAGTCAGTCGCTAATATAGTATCGGTCCCCAAGAAGGATGGAAAGGTCCGGATATGCATAGACTATAGAGATCTTAATCGAGCCAACTGAAAGATGACTTTCAACTTCCCCACATCGATGTGCTGGTCAATAACACTGCACAATTCTCCTATTTTTCATTCATGGATGGTTTCTCAGGCTATAATCAGATTAAGATGGCCGAAGAAGATAGAGAAAAGACCACCTTGTTACGGGCCTGGGGAACCTTTTATTACAAAGTCATGCCCTTTGGATTGAAAAATGCTGGGGCAACCTATCAGAGGGCCATGGTGACACTATTCCATGATATGATTCACAAAGAGATAGAAGTCTACGTGGACGACATGATTGCTAAATCTCGAACAGAGGACGACCATCTCACAGATCTACAGAAGTTGTTTGAAAGGCTTCGAAAGTTCAAGCTGCGGTTAAACCCGGCTAAGTGCACCTTTTGGGGTTAAATCAGGAAAGCTGTTGGGTTTCATTGTCAGTTAAAGGGGAATTGAGGTCGACCCTAACAAAGCCCAAGCAATCATAGATATGGCAGCTCCAAGAACTGAAAAAGACGAGGCTTCTTAGGGAGACTCAATTACATCTCTCAGTTCATCTTTCAGTTAACAGCTACATGCGAGCCGATCTTTAAGCTATTGCGCAAGAATCAACCCATGAGTTGGGATGAGGATTGCTAAGAGGCTTTTGAAAAGATCAAATTATATTTACAGAACCCGCCGGTCCTGGTGCCTCCAGTCGCTGGGAGGCCCTTGATTCTATATCTGACGGTGACGAACCAGTTAATGGGTTGTGTGCTCGGTCAACACGATGAATCTGGGAGAAAGGAACAGGCTATATATTACCTGAGCAAGAAGTTCACGAGCGGCGAAGCTAGATATTCTCTCTTAGAGCGAACTTGCTGTGCTTTGGCATGGGCGGCACACCGCCTAAGACAGTATATGCTGAGTCACACCACGTGGCCAATATCCAGGATGGATCCGATCAAGTACATATTCGAGAAGCCTGCGTTGTCAGGACGAATTGCTAAGTGGCAAATGGTGCTTTCGGAATATGATATCCCGTATGTGACGCAGAAATCTGTCAAAGGTAGTGCACTCGCAGAGTATTTAGCCCAACAACCCATAGACGACTATCAGGCTATGCAGCCAGAGTTTCCCGATGAGGACCTAATGGCAATATCCGGTGAAGAAGGAAAGACAGGGGGAAAGAAATGGACGATGTTGTTTGACGGCGCATCCAATATGATGGGCCATGGTATAGGAGTTGTACTGATTTCCCCAGAAAAATAGTACATACCTATCACCGCCCGACTAGCCTTCGATTGCACGAATAATGTGGCGGAGTATGAAGCTTGTATCGTGGGGATCCAAGCCTCAATCAAAGCTAAGGTGAAGCGCCTAGAGGTCTTTGGTGATTCGGCCTTGGTCATCCACCAAGTCAGAGGAGAGTGGGAGACCAAAGACGCAAAGCTAGTGCCCTATCAGGCCCGTCTCCAGGAACTACTGGAACACGTTGAGGAGGTCACCTTCTCGCACATACCCCGAGAAGACAATCAGTTGGCTAATGCCCTAGCCATTTTGTCATCTATGTTTGAAATTAGACGAGTAGAGGACATGCCTCTCATCCGCATCCAACATTGCTCTAGACCGGCATTTTGTCAAGTAGTAGAGGTGGAACCGGACGGAAAACCATGGTATCATGACATCCGACAATTCCTGAAGAATAAAAAGTATCCTGCCGACGCGTCCGAAAACGACAAGAGAACCCTACGGAGGTTGGCCGCAGGTTTCTTCCTCAATGGAGAAATCTTGTATAAAAGGAATCATGATATGGTTCTGCTCAGATGTGTAGACGCAGCAGAAGCCAATAAGATTCTAAAAGAAGTTCACGAAGGGTTTTTTGGCGCTCACGCCAACGGACGCGCAATGGCGAGGAAAATTCTCAGGGCCGGGTATTACTGGCTGACCATAGAAGCTGACTGCTACAAACACGTCAAGACCTACCACAAGTTCCAGGTGTATGCAGATAACATCCATGTGCCGTCACTGCTATTGAATGTGCTGTTATCTCCTTGGTCGTTCGCTCTGTGGGGGATGGATGTCATTGGCCCAATCGAACCCAAAGCATCCAATGGACACCGTTTCATACTGGTGGCCATTGACTACTTTACCAAATGGGTCGAGGCTGCCTCATATGCTAGTGTGACTCGCAATGTGGTAGTCAGATTCGTGAAAAGAGAGCTGATTTGCCGGTGTGGATTGCCCCGAAAGCTCATCACAGACAATGGCTCAAACCTCAACAATAAGATGATGTCGGAGTTATGCAGCCAATTCAAGATCCAACATCACAACTCATCCCTATACCGACCAAAGATGAATGGAGCGGTTGAGGCAGCCAACAAAAATATCAAGAAGATAATTCAGAAGATGGTTCTCTCATACAGAGAATGGCATGAAATGCTCCCTTATGCGTTACATGCATATCGGACCTCTCTCCGCACATCTACTGAGGCAACGCCATTCTCACTAGTGTATGGAATGGAAGTCGTACTTCCAATTGAAGTGGAGATCCCTTCATTGAGAGTTCTGATGGATGTTGATTTGAAAGAGGCTGAGTGGGTCCAGGCTCGGATGGATCAATTGAACTTAATCGAAGAGAAAAGACTGGCGGCAATATGTCACGGCCAACTAAAATCAAAGAAGAATGAAAAAGCTTTTGATAAAAAGGTCCATCCTCGAGAGTTCCAAGAAGGAGATTTGGTGATCAAAAGGCTGCTGCCTACGCAAAAAGCGCTGCATGGGAAATGGTCTCCAAATTATCACGGACCTTATGTAGTTAAGAAGGCTTTCTCCGGAGCGCTTTTAATCCTGGCCGACATGGACGGGAAAGACTTGCCTAACCCTGTTAATTCAGATGCCGTTAAGAGGTATTATGCTTAAAGCAAGAAGGCCCACTAGGTCAAAATGACCAAGGCCAAAGTTAGGGCAATAAAAAAAAAAAAAGCAAAAGCCCGCTAGGTCAAATGCCATCAAAATAACCTAGGCAAAAGTTAGGGCAATTTAAGAAAGAAAAGCCCGCTAGGTCAAACGTCATCAAGATGACCTAGACAAAAGTTAGGGCAATTTAAGAAAGAAAAGCCCGTTAGGTCAAACGTCATCTAAATGACCTAGGCAAAAGTTAGGGCAATTTAAGAAGGAAAAGCCCGCTAGGTCAAACGTCATCAAAAGGACCTAGGCAAAAGTTAAGGCAATTCAAGCAAAAGGTCTCCTAAACCGAAAACCCAAGGGCGGTTTAGACACAAAAAACGGCATCGACAAAACGAATAAAGGAGGATTTGTTCCTCCCGATTAAAAGGATTGAAAAAGGGTAATAAGCAGTCTCTATCCATACTGGGGCAAATCCATGGCCAAATACGATCCGTACCTTATACTGGGCCAAAAATTGACAAATATCCACAGTTCTAGCGAAAGGTTCAAGACCGGTCTGGGACAAGCCATATAAACTGGGGCAAAATTTTGGTTTTTCAGAAGCTGGGTAGGCAAGGCAGGAAGACGTCACCAAAGTACAATGCTAGCACTAATCGTCTCAAAGGCATCCCACCGACCAAAATCATTTCACCAGACTCCTAGTCATAAAACACCCTACGCCCCTTTTGACTATCTTGTTAATTCCCTATCATATGCAACTGTATTTTCTTCTGTCAAAAAATATATGCAGAATGTAATTACTCAGATTTTGAATGACAATTGCTAATTACTAATGCTGTTTTAAAATTATAGTTACGTCGAAGCTTTCCTAATTGCAAGTTCCTTGTGATAAAAAATCTTATAAAAAATGGCGCGCGCAACAAATATGCCTATAAAAGCAAGAAAGGCAGTAAACAATTCATAAAGTCTAGCTCACTCTGAAAGGTATGATCACTGCTAAAAGAAAGTCGGGCAGTCAGAGTCTGCAAACAAAATCGTGAAGTCTCTTCTCTGCTCAAGCCTACTCGTAGGACACCTTTAGTTTCTTGCTTTCTGGCCTATCTTGTCAGGCCATTGCATCTACATTTCCTGCTTTCCGGCCTATGTTGTCAAGCCATTGCATCTTTACATTTCTCGCTTTCTGGCCTATGTTGTCAGGAAATTGCATCTTTACAATTCCTGCATTCTGGCCTATGTTGTCAGGCCATTGCATTTACATTTCCTGCTTTCTAGCCCATGTTGTCAGGCCAATTCATCTTTACAATTCCTACATTCTGGCCTATTTTGTCAGGCCATTGCATCTACATTTCCTGCTTTCTGGCCTATGTTGTCAGGCCATTGCATCTTTACATTCCTGCTTTCTGGCCTATGTTGTCAGGCCATTACATCTACATTTCCTGCTTTCTGGCCTATGTTGTAAGACCATTACATCTTTATATTCCTGATTTCTGGCCTATATTGTCAGGCCATTGCATCTACATTTCCTGCTTAATGGCCTATGTTGTCAGGCCATTGCATCTTTACATTTCCAGCTTTCTGGCCTATGTTGTCAGGCCATTGCATCTTTACAATTCCTGCATTCTGGCCTATTTTGTCAGGCCATTACATCTACATTTCCTGCTTTCTGGCCTATGTTGTAAGGCCATTGCATCTTTATATTCCTGCTTTCTGGCCTATGTTGTCAGCCATTGCATCTACATTTCCTGCTTAATGGCCTATGTTGTCAGGCCATTGCATCTTTACATTTTCTGCTTTCTGGCTTATGTTGTCAGGCCATTGCATCTTTACAATTCCTGCATTCTGGCCTATTTTGTCAGTCCATTACATCTACATTTCCTGCTTTCTGGCCTATGTTGTCAGGCCATTGCATCTTTACAATTCCTGCATTCTGGCCTATGTTTTCAGGCCATTGCATCAACATTTCCTACTTTCTGGCCTATGTTGTCAGGCCATTGCATCTACATTTCCTGCTTTCTGGCCTATGTTGTCAGGCCATTGCATCTTTACATTCCTCCCTTCTGGCCTATGTTGTCAAGCCATTGCATCTTTACATTTCCCGCTTTCTGGCCTATGTTGTCAGGCCATTGCATCTTTACAATTCATGCATTCTGGCCTATTTTGTCAGGCCATTGCATCTACATTTCGCTGGCCTATGTTGTCAGGCCATTGCATCTTTACAATTCCTGCATTCTGGCCTATGTTTTCAGGCCATTACATCTACATTTCCTGCTTTCTGGCTTATGTTGTAAGGCCATTGCATCTTTACATTTCTGCTTTCTGGCCTATGTTGTCAGGCCATTGCATCTACATTTCCCGCTTTCTGGCCTATGTTGTTAGGCCATTGCATCTTTACATTCCTGCTTTCTGGCCTTTGTTGTTAGGCCATTGCATCTTTATATTCCTGCTTTCTGGCCTATGTTGTCAGGCCATTGCATCTACATTTCCTGCTTTCTGGCCTATGTTGTCAGGCCATTGCATCTTTACATTCCTGTTGTCTGGCCTATGTTGTCAGGCCATTGCATCTTTACATTTCCCGCTTTCTGGCCTATGTTGTTAGGCCATTTCATCTTTACATTCCTGCTTTCTGGCCTGTGTTGTCAGGCCATTGCATCTTTAATTCTTGCTTTCTGGTCTATGTTGACAAGTCATTGCATCTTTACATTTCTGTTTTTGGCCTATGTTGTCAGGCCATTGCATCTTTACATTCCTACTTTTCTGGCTATGTTGGTCAGGCCACGACATTTACAATTCCTGCTTTCTAGCATATGTTGTTAGGCCATGGCATTTACATTTCCTGTTTTCGGCCTATGATTGTCAGGCCCTCCATACTTTAATCCCCTGTAATTCTAGCATCTCAGCACATGAGGTCGAGCCTCATACGTCTTGTCTTCTACACCTTGCTATACCGTGACGTGATCTTATGCAGTAGATTCCACTGATCTAGCACAAAGAGGTTAGCAAGGATCATTCAAACGTTAATATTTCCCACACATAAGGTTGAAAACTCTGTAACCTCGAAGGTGCGGTAATTCCAAGATTATCTCCCTACCTACCTCGGACATAATTTGTTTACGTCTTTACCCATTTCTTACCACGATAATATAGAGAGTACCCCTCATATTATCTAGTAAGAAAATGAGTAAAGAGAGGCATACTGTAAAAACTCAATTATGTCCAAGGCTCGGTTTAAGTCAATTAGGGGATAAACCTAAGTTAAAATCCCAAGAAATTCAGAATACATAAAGATGAACAAAAGAAAAACAAATGAATGTCCATAAGAAATCAGAACCTGAAAAATTTGGTAAAGATCAAAATTAGAGATCTGAAAAAAAAAGAAAAAACAATTGAGAAAATTACTTAACAAATCAAAAACCTATAAGATAAAAATAAAAACAAAACTGGGAAAAATAAAAATTTCTAATTAAAACATCAAGAAAGAGAAATGAAAATTCTTATAAAATAAAATCAGAAATAAAAAACTGAAAAATGAGAAAATGAAAAATAAAAATAAAAAATTAAAGATAAACTGAAAAAAAATTCTGGAATATATAGAAATCAATTAATTAAAGGAAATAAATATAATTAAATTAATAAAAAATAATACTAAAGAAAATATGAAAATAAAAAATAAAAAGAAGAAGAAATTTGAAAAATCAAGATTATTAATTAAAAATTGAAGTAAATTCTGAATTTAAATAAAAAAGGAAAAGAAGATAAATAAAATTGAAAACAAGATAGGAAATAAAATCAAAAATAAATGAAATCAGAAAAATTAAAAGAAAACAAAAAACTAAAAAAACCTAGAATCAAAATAAAATCAGAAAAAAGAAACCGAAAATAAAAATTTAAAGAAAAACTGAAAAAGAAAAATATGAAATTCTGGAAAAAATAATAATAAATATCTGAAAATAAAAAATGACAAAATGAGGAAAAATTAAAAAAACAAAAGAAAAGAAAAACTGAAAAATAAATAAAATTAAACAAAAATTAAAGAAAAGAATAAAGAAGGATAAAATCCGGAAATGAAAAAGAAAATTCTAAAATCTAGAAATAATAAATTAAAAATCTGAAAATAATTAAATCTGGAAATTAAAGAAAATTCGGTAAAATCAAAAAATAAAATCACAAAATTTACAAAACATAAACAAAAATCAAAGTATGAAAATTAATAAAAAAATTCATATATATCAAAACCTGAAAATCAAAATAAAACAAAATAAAAACAAAAATTTAGAATTTAAGTAAAATGAAAATGAAATTAAAACTAAAGAGGAAAAGGTAAAGGGCTGAAAAGGAAAAACGAAAAAGCTGCAAAAGGCAAAAACTTGGAGGGGTATATAAAAGGAAGCAGAGGGAGCTTTTAAGGGTTGGCTGAAGTTTTGTTAGCTTTTGAAAGAATTGCGCGAAGGAACAGAGGCCAGAGAAAAGAGAGAACATGACTGGAGAATTCTGGAGAAGTGATTTTCAGTGAGCAAGAACTCTGCGTCAGACGAAGCTCCATTGTTTCCGATCCCACAACAGGTTGGATATCTAATCCTACTCCAAGAATTCTACATGAATCCTACATGAGTCCTTCGATGTATGACTGAATCAAGAAGTCTTGCCATGGAATTTGTTTCGGGCTTAAAGATCGTGCATGATAGAATCGATTTGTTTCTTGTTTAAAGAGGGTGCATGATAGAACTTATTTATTTCTTGCTTAAAAATCGGACACGATAGAACCAATTTCTTGCTTAGAGATGGTGTATGTACAACCTGCTTTTCTTTTTAATGGTTTTGAAAGGCTGGTTTCTCCTCTTTCCCTAAGTGATTAAGAGCAGTTCTTGGTGAGACAATCTTATTCTAGTCACTGAGAGATTCAAAAATGGTGAGGGAAATCCTCACACATTAGCATATACAGTATTTGTAGTAATGACATAATACCACAGCCCCTGTTTTCCTTGATTTGGATGTGATTCCGACTCATGAAAGTCGATCCTGAGAATGAGCAAGAGTGAGCGACTCGACCTTCCAAATCCTAGTAGTCATCATTCACAGCAGAGGAGCGATCCATCTAATGCAAGGATTGGCTGAGAATAAGGTTAGATACCTCTGTTCTAGACATTCAAATAAGCCTTGATGATCATTAATCGAGGAATTCGAGTCCTACATCTTGGTGAAACTCTCAGGGTAGAATTTTACCTAATCTTAGATAGCAGTGAAAGGGTAATTAGGTATAGCTTGAGGTTGTTAAAAGGCTCTGTTGCACCAGAAACAGGGGAACCGGTCCTAGCTAGAATGATCGAGAAGGAAAATGCCTCTGACTATAAGATGGACGTGATGGGGAGAACATTTATTGCTTGGAGAACACATACGTCAGGTAGTTTAGAAACAGAAAGACTTCCTTTGGCAAATGTGGGACGTTTTTAAGTTAGATAGCATAATAAAGTACCAATAACTATGGCTTATGCTGCCCCTTCTTAAGGGCCCTTGCATATCATATGGGAGAAACTAGGACCACTACTCAAGATGCCCTCCCCTTTTGAGCGTTTCTCCCTCTCTGTATATGAAAATGGGGTTGGAAATAAACAATCACATGTTCCCAGGAGATCACTATGCAACCAAGAAGAATAGGCACATGAAATCGAAGTAAATGATCTGAAAGGTCAGCATTGGGCTCTGGAGGGCCTCCACATCCGGGTGTGCGGCGTCTGCTCAATGACGACCATGACGTGCACCAGGCTTACAAAGTCAAGGAACCTCACCATTAAAGCAAACACGTTTAGGAAGGATGGACCATGCTGATAAGAAAACGTTACGTCGTCAAGGGGAGTCAACTTGCATGACCAAAGGCACTATAATGAGCGCGATAGGAAGGAGGGAGTGTGCATCACCCGTATATCATTGGGTTAAACAGGAATACATGCATCTGAGATAGGTGGTTGGAGATGGTGGAGCCCTAGCTTGCAAACTGAGGTGCCCATTTGAGATCCCATCGAAGCGTTTATGTTTTAATGTTACAAGACCAGGCTTTATCTTTGATTACCACATCGCCCCGGGGAATTCCAAATTCCCGCATGCTCCCGCTTAAAATTACCACAATGCCCCTGGGGAATTCCAAAATTCCCAGTATGCCCCTGCCCTTAAAATTACCACATTACCATCAGGAAATTTGATTAATCCCTATTCTACCCCACATAAATTCAAAAAATGCCAAAAAATTAAAAAATTTCATAAAA
Source organism: Canavalia ensiformis (assembly GCA_026541065.1). NCBI lineage: Eukaryota > Viridiplantae > Streptophyta > Magnoliopsida > Fabales > Fabaceae > Canavalia > Canavalia ensiformis. Next base: position 97,791 of record JAMKYM010000092.1, read on the forward strand.
TTCATAAAATCCATAAAATTCAGAAAATTCATAAAAATTTCAAAGCTCCTAAATAATTCGTAAAAAAAATTTTTGAAGATAAATTCCAAAATTTCTCATAATTACCAAATCATGCTAAACTTCCTAATAATCACAAAATTACACCAATTTAAAATCCCAATTACCCCAAAACTCAACGAAATTCTTCTCTCTCAAATTCAAGTTTTGTTTTACACAAGGATTAGTATCATTTGCAAATCATTTCTTTTCAAAACTCAAAAATCGTTTTTTTTGTAAATGTTTTGGGATTTTTATGTCTCACGCAATGGGCATGAGTGGGCTTGAGATCCTCTTCAAAACTTTAAAAAGTCTCTTTTTCTAATATTTTGGGATCCTGGGTCTCACGCAATGGACTCTAAATGGGGAACTGGCGGTTCACCTGTTGTTCAACACTCAGTAGTTCGTATAGGCCCCTGTGCTGCCTTAGCCGCCTCGGGCCTTGTGCATGAGTGGGCTGAAGATCCCTCCCAAAGATAAAACTTTCTTAAAAACGAAATCTTTAAAATACTCTTTTCTCAAGCACTTTTTGAAGGTCGAGCCTTCACAAACCTCGAATCACGTAAGCACGAGGTTTCCCACATTAGGGGAATACGTAGGAGCAGGATCAAGTCCTGTCAGGCTAACCTCCCTCGATTTATTCATTTTCACATTAAATAAGGGATCAAACCATTTTCAAATAATCACACACTCAGTTTAAGGGTGCTGTTCTTCGGAACGGGTGAGTGGGGTGCCTAACACCTTCCCCACTCGTAATCGACTCTCAAACTTTGAATCTTATCTTCAAATTAGGATTTTTGCAAATATTTCCCTTTAAATAAAAATTTGGTTGCGGCTCCACATTAATCAATAAAATTAAATTCATTTTCGAAATATTGAGAGTTAGTGATCTTGTCGAATTCTGGGTCATGGATGGCAGCTCCTTGAAATTGGAGAGGTCAAGCCCCAACAATTTGAGTGTATTTTATTTTAGTCCTTCTTGTTTATATGCATTATTGCATATTTATTTATTTGTTGATTTATTATTGATTTATTGTTTTGTTTATTCTCTCTACACCTGAGTGGAGACAGGCAATAAATTCTCCCTCTCTGGCCACAAGTTGCCCAATTGCTGGGTATCCCTAAATAAGTGCCCTCCATACATTGAATACGCATTTTATTATTATGAGTGGGACCCTATACCGGGTCGGGAAGTGCTACCCGGGATTGGAGGATCTAGTGGTGTCCTGTGGCCCTGGGACTTACGTCTGTGTGTTATCATAAGAAAAAGCCTGTAGAGTGCGTCTATTCATATTTTGTACAACTAGTGGCTACTTCTCTTTGTGTAAACAACATTATAGACTGGAACTTGACTCTAGTAACCTTTGTACCCCTAAGGATTACAGCCCTACATGGAGAGATTTCATGCATTAAGCTTAGCAGTAGATTCTTAGAATGAGTCACCTCGTTGGGAGCGCAAAAGGAGGGCACGTCCCATTTACACAGTATCGGTTAGTAAATTTTATTTACTAACATTGTGGAATTCCAAATTAAAGAGAGAGATAGAAAAATGAAAAGAAAGACAAAGGGAGAGAGAAAAAGAAATTGAAAATGAAAGAAAGAAAGAGAAAATTTAAGTGAGATCAAAAGAAAAGGTGAGAGAAGAAAAAGAAAGAGAAAGAGTAGGCAAAAGAAGAAGAAGAAAAAAAGAAAATGAGGAGACAAAAAAAAAAAGAAAGAGTGAGAGAAAAAGAAGAGAAAGATGAGGAAGACAAAAAAAAAGAAAGGTGAAAGAAAATGAGGAGACCAAAAAAACAAGGTGAAAGAAAATGGGAGACCAAAAAAGAAAGAAGGAAAAAAGGAAAAGTAACTAAAAGAGAAGGAAAGGAAAGGTATAAACAACAAAGATATAACCATATTTATAAGCTTTCAAACTAAAGCCCATCATACATTAATACCATTCATTCAGTCTAACATATTTGTTTTCTCCCTTTCTTTCGAGGAGACAATTCTCAGACTTCTCATTAAGAGGGGTGAAATGGAAATTAATATGGAATCACGACGGTTGAGGAAAAAGACGTGTCGTTGTCCATTGCACGTGAGACTTGGCCGAGTTTAGAGGTGTTTCCAAACAAGTTGTGAATATCCAGCGGGGTGGCCTTGGCAAAAGATACGGCAACATACTAAGACTTTAGAAGGTCTAGAATTAGGGAAGGGCCCTCTGTTGCCATGGTTTCAATCTTCATGATTAAGCCTCTCCAGAATTACTTCCGTTCTGAGACTTCCGTTTGGCCCCAGCTCCCCAAAGAGAGTTTGAGCAGTTGGATCTGCCATTGGAGGAAGTTGACCGATACCAATATAGAAACATCATTCCCTTTCAGACCATAACATGAGCTTTGGAGTGCGTAGTCAGGGATCGTTTGACAGGTTATCAAATAAGGAGCCAAGTTAAAGATTATAGAATTCTTGGAGGAAGTATATGCAACAGCGGCAATGAATAGTGGGCCATATACATGGATGTGTAGCCCTCACCGTCTATGGGTTGGTGCTTTTCCTTATGTGGATAAACTTTAAAGTCGATCGACATGATCATTATCTTCTTGGCCAAAGAGATAGGGCAGAAAACCCTGTGATGGCCTTGTTGGCATATGTTTCACCGTGAAGACACGTCATGAGAAGAAGAGAACTAGGGTTAGTCTGTTGCCTACTGTGTTATTAGTATGGATCGCAAAGCTCATATCTTCAAGGGATCTGAAGACACAATATCCCATATCGATTTTCTGAGCTACCGGTAAACCCTTGAAACAACTGATTGGATCATCCCACTCCATGGCTGACCGGAAGGCCATATTAGGTGGCGACCTTAAGGCGGCAGATATGAGTCATTTATCACTTTCAGGGGGTTCCCAAATGTACCCCTGCGTGAGTTAGAGTTGTATCAATTACAAACCCGATCTTTGGGCGAACGACTAAACACCTATCAAGGCACCCCGATCGGCGAGCTATTGCTCTTTTCTACGAGATACAAAGGAGACTATCTTTGAGAACCTCCGTAAAGTTCGAGAAGCGTAGAAGGTCATCACTTTTCTGACAGGGAAAGGAGTTAGGCGCGAGATAGACTGCTAAGGAAAGGTACAACGCGGGAATAAGGGTCTGTAGTTCATGCCATCCAAACCTCTTACCATCCGTCTGGGAGGTCAACTGTAGCATCCCGCAGGTGTTTGAGGATGAGGTCGTCAAAAGCAGAAAAGAAAGCTAAGGCTATGACCAGAGGTACTCAGTGGAAGAAATACCAGAAGACACACAGAGAGTGTCGAAGGAGGGATAATGACATAAACGGGCTCTCATATCATTGTAATCTGAAATGAAGAAAAAAGGGAGCAGAACGTGCTTCTGGATTGCACATGAACTGCGACGACAGCAGGAAGCTCAGCAATGAGAGTACAAGAAAGAGAGACATAACTCAGTAAGACACGGTTAAGGAGCGCCTTGGAACAAATGAGGGATAAAGTCCACACAATCACAGAAAGAAAAATCAAAATCTGGCTCTGAGAGAGTTCAAATGGAGAGAGTTTAGTGGCCGTGGAGGAAAAGGAATGACTTCTTGCAAAGAATAAAGGACATAGAAAGAAACAAGCCAGGAAGGCTCTCTTGCGCTTTGGCGAATAGGGTGAATGAGGAAAAATGGAAGGTGCTGAGATCAAAGATGCGGCCAAAGGTATAAATAGCCTTACAAAAAGCAAATGGTATAAAGACATGGTGAAACTTTGGATCAAATGCTTTCAAAGGTTGTGACCTAGAAAATATGACCATAGAAAATACATGAAATCCTCAAAATGGAGAAACCTGCAAATCCTTTCCACACCCTTGCAAAGTGAAATTACTTTCATTCAAACTTGTAAGACTTAGTCTTAAGAATGAAAAATATTTGTAGCTATAGCGGGAGAGCAGAAATGTAAGCCAAGACATATCTAAGCCTGAATAAAACGGGCTCTTCTCGTGATTCCATATTAATTTCATCACCATCCTCAAAGCCTGAAAAGTGCACCAGATTGGCATTCAATGAGATTAAATTCCACTCAGTATTTACCATATTCACACTTTATTTTCTAATTAATTAACTAATGATTACAATTTTTGAGATAACAAAATAGCAGACTCACGTCTCCCAGCATTCACCATAGCACTAGATCGAAAATCAGAATCATGAATGGTACGACACAAATAGAGGGAGCTCTAAGCAGAGTAGAGAGGTCAGCTGATAAAGACATAGAGTGGCTAAGCTCATGAAGCTGCAGAAAGCACGGAGGACCAGGGAACTAGAGAACCCTGAGACATCTTGCATCTGCCTCTTGGAGTGTCTGCGAGAGCAAGAATAGTCGTGCAGACTGCCACAATGAACTATCCTAATAGTCAAGTTCCTCAGGGATCTCGTGGCAAAAACATAATGCACTACACTCCACACTCATTCTGCCACCACAATACCTTCTGCTGGACTTCCTCGAACCACGCCATTCTGACCCTTTGTCATCAGCCAGCCAAACTTACGTACTCAGCTAAATACAGTGAGGTATCCACTTGCAATAAATGAGCATACTGAACTTTCCACCTGCCCTTACAATACAAGCACTTCTCTGTCAGCACCTACACATATAAACCCATCTTTCCCTCCTCTGCACTAATCCATCGTACATCATACAATGTCCACCCATTCTCTGTGAACAGACATCATAGAGAGGATCCCTGCATATTAAAGTCAGTTCTGGTTCATCCGGCAAACCTATCACACCATCTTGATTCATGTACAGACCGGGAGGAACATATGCTTTACCACCATGCCAGTAATGCCTTAAATGAGATGCATGGCTAAAATAGGCTGACCAAGAAGCCCATCTCGAGGGAGATGGCAACATTTAGAAAGAAAGGGTCGAGCTATGGAGGGGGAATGGACACAAATAGTGAGGCGCCTGAGCTCTGCCTGGTGCAGGATGTGTCTTTATAAAGTTCAAAACTTGGAGTCGAGAAATTACGAGAAGGGTCGAGTGTCCAGACCACTAACACAATGTATTGTAGAAAAATGGCCTCTCGCTGGCATGGCAGCTTCTTATTCCTTTCCAGACAGGTCTAAGCTGGACGATGCTTGAGTTGGTATCCCACGACTCAGGGTCCTATGTTCGCTCATGGAAGGACTTGGTAGCGCCTTCCTAAAACAATACAAATACAACATAGAGATGGCACTAAATGAGGACTCAATTCCTGAAATTTCCATAGGTGAAGTAAGGAAAAATGAGTGCTGAAGTATGCTCGGCGGTGGGCTTCTTGCTCCATAATCCCAGCCATGGACAGAAGCGATTAACATTGTGAGACACTCCCGCCCTCAGGCTAGGCTCGTGGCGTGTCTGTGTTCTGGGATGTGGACGTGGATGAAAACGTGGCAGGAGAGTGTGAGCCTGTAGCCAGGAAGGTTATTACATAATATTTATTAAACAGCGTAGACACAGAAAAAGCACGACCAATAATACATGGAAGAAAAGGAAGTAGAGACTCATTATGTCTCCTCAGCAAACCACAGCAGCGCCTGAACCAGTATGTCGACCAACCCATGCTAACCTAGGAAACATCTGTGACCCTGATTCCTACCCGCACCCAACATGTGGTAGCCTCGCCTTTTTGCTTACCACCAGCAGCCACAATCACCTGCTCGGTTCAACCAAAGCTGCTTGTCATAGTTCCACCTCCTCGAGCATTCCCTCAGCAGTAACCCAAACTTAGTGGAACCAAAACCTTAACCACAACCGCTCAATAAAGGCAATAATAATCCCAGAATATTGGTATTGCGATGATCCAGATGATTTTTGAGTTGTTTGGTGGTTAAACTCCTTGATTGCACTCGTTCCCATGAAGTGATTGGAACCCACCACTGAAATGGTACGAAAATGTCCAAGAGTTAAATCACGATTATCCACTTGCTTGGCAGGGCAGTGGGACAGCTAATAAAGTATACAGGCTTGGCTGCTAGGGTCCAGTGATCAATGCAAAATGGATGAACTTTGAGAAAAGATACTCCAAGTGTGAGAGCAACTATGCCGAACAACGGGGAGGCGGGGACCTCGGTGAACTTTATTGAAGTTGAAGAAGAGGTAAGACATGGTGATGAATCCTTCCCAGGCGTCTAAACTGGTGGTTGTATCTGAGCAATCGACCTCAGGTACATGGGATAGGACATCATATCTGCAGAGTGCAGGACCACTTCGATATCACGGTAATAGGAGGTTCTTGATACTTGATCGAGGTACTTGGTAGAAACTAAAGTGAATGATTGGAAAATTCCTACACCAGCCAGTGACATGCAGCTGGATACGGGAGAATGACGGCTTGTTCACCATTTATGCTCTGCCGAGACGGCAAAGAAAAACAGCAAACTAGGACAAGGAGGGTGGGCGGTTAGACAGAAAATGGCCGATGAAGAAGAAGAACTAAAAAACATTTCAACGAAACTTGTGGTTCTAAAACTAATAAAACTGAAATGAGTATCGCTATTAAGCGATAGTCTAAGTATACACATAAAATCTCATTAACAGCTCTAATGATGAACTCGGAGCCATTAGTGCTAAAAATCTGAATAAAGCTCGTATAGTTCACAACATTTTGATGGACAAGTCGAGGAATGCTGTCAACCCAGTATGACAACTTTACCTTCCAGTATAGCAAGATTCAGGAGCGAAGGGCAGGACTAACAGGGCATTATATCTACGGTGAAATGTATGGACCATATCGGCGAGGGTTTTGGTGGATAATGGCTCTGACCTCAGCTTACATTATCAAAGCACGCCTTGAAAAATCCCTATCCACGTAACGGTTGGAGCTTGGCGGGTCAGAAGGAGGTAATGGTAGAAGTAGAGACTATGATTCAAAATTGGGCAATTATCTTCTGCAACCTTCAAATCCATGGTTTATCCAAAAGCAGAGGAAACTACAGCTCCTGTTGGTAAGGCACACGGATCCATCTTTGCTAAGCAATACATCATTACCTGGAGACACAGAAATTCATCCTAGACGATAGGTGATCGCTAAATCTAGATGAAGAGGATTACTTAGGTGACAAACCCAATCCTGCTATAATGAGCTGAGAAGAGGCTATGGAGACTTAATTCCAAGCCCTACAAGTGGCCAATGCTACCATTAAAGAAGGAGGAGAAGTGGTTGACCGTAGCGACTCCTGCAACTTTGTGAGTGATGACGAAGTGAGTGTTAAGGTTCAAACTAGGTGATAAACTAGGGCAGAAACAATGGTGGTTTATCTTGGCCATTGCCGATGGACAGAATAGCGTTATTGGATTCAGGATATAGACCCACTTAGAGAAGTTAGGCAATAATACCCATTACTTATTAAGGTTCCTCTGTTGCCACAATATCCAAGTTCGAAGTGCGGCAGAAGACCAGGAGCATCATCGTGACATAAGGCAGAGGACGATGACTATTGAGGATCTAATGGCATATCCCCGGACAGTGACCAATTGGGAAATTTTAGTCTACCTTTATTTTGGTTGGTTCAAATGTAATTTTAATTGTCATATGAAATTTTACACATAAAAATTTTATTTTTATATTTTAAATAAATAATAAATCTGGTTATGAGTATCCAAAATATTCTCTCTTGCTCACAATATAAACACTTATTAAATATACACTTATCTTATTCCCCTTCTTCTCTTACCAACTCTCTGCCTCCTCCAGGTGACTCAGAAACCAACCTACTTACGTGGCAGGTCTTGGTATTGTATATGAGCGAATTATTGTATTGTCGTCAGGGTTGATGAAGAGACAAAAATTTGAAGAAGATCTGAACCCAGGTAGATCTTGAGATTGGTAAACGAAGATCTAAAATGTCGAACGCGCGAGCGATGGATCATTAAATCTTGGGACGGAAAACAAAGAAGTTAAAATGAGCAGCTTCTCATTGAGATTGGTAGGCGATTGGTCTCCTTCTAAGACTATAAGCGATATCTTACTTTGGTCTTATCAAAGACATGGAGGCTTGAATACTTCTATAATTGGAGCACAAGCACTATGAAAGCCGGATATTACGCGATCAAAGCAGTGAGGAGGATGGCGGAAATGTCTGAAATTCAGGAAGTGAAGAAGCGGTTTGGCGAAACTGCCATTGTTAACCAATTACCGAAGTCAGGTATTAATAGTATTAAGTTACAGAAGGATGAAGGTCGGATATGCATGAACTATAGAGATCATAATCGGAAAACTGTATGAAGATGACTTTGACTTCTTATCTGGATAATGTGGTCAATAACTCTTACCTGATTACTCCTATTTTTCATTCATGGATGGTTCTGGGAGCTATAGCTCGGGATTAGATGGCGAAGAAAGATAGAGAAAAGACCACATGGAATTCGGCTGGGGAACAGCACATTACCGTCATGCCCTTTGGATTGGCAATCTTGGAAGACTGTCAGAGAGTGTGGTGACATATTCTTGATATGATTCACAAAGATAAGAAGTCTCGTGGACAGGCATGATTGCTAATCTCAGACAGAGGACGACCATCTCACGAATCTAGAGATTCTTTGAAAAAGCAAAGGTTCAAGCTGTTAAAGCAGCTCGTCACACCTTTTAAAGTTAAACCAGGAGAGGCCCAGTTTTCATTGTCAGAGTTAAAGAGGTAATTAAACCTAACAGCCCCAAGCAATCTTATAGATATGGCAGCTCGAAGCAGAAAAAAAGCCAGAGGCTTCTTGGAGACTCAAATTGTCTCTCAGTTCATCTTGGGTTGAAAACTATGCGAGCCAAATCTCTTTAAAACATGGCATGAAATCAACCATGGGTTGGGATGAGGATTGCTAGAGGCTTTGAAAAAGATCAAATTATATTCTGAGAGTCTAGCAGGTCACACAGGCTCCAGTCTGGTAGGACCATGATGATTCTCTCTGTGGTGACAGGCAGTTAATGGGGTTTGCTGCAGTGGAAGCCACGATAAGGAAGAAGGCAGGCTATATATTACTGGCGAAGTTCCACAAGCGTGAAGCTAGATATTCTCTCTTGAAGCGAACTTCTTGTGCTTTAGCATGGAAGCACACCGCCTAAGACGGTATGAGTCACACACGTGGCCAATATCGAGGATGGATCCAAGTCGTACATAATCGAGAAGCCTGCGTTATCAGAGGGCGAATTGCTAAGTAGCGAAATGAGTCTTTGAATATGATATCCAGTATGTGGCCTTAGAAATGCATCAAAGTAGTGCACTCATGAGTATTTAGCCCAACAACCATAAACGACTTCTCTGAAGACTTATCATTCCGATAGGACCTAATGGCAATATCAGGTGAAGAAGGAAGAGCAGGGAAAGAAATGGGCAGATCGTGGTGGCAATGGCATCCTTGATGGGCCATGGTATAGGAAGTTGTCTTGATTTCCCCAGAAAAATAGTACATACTATCCTGTGACAGCCTTGGAATTGCCTGAACTAATGTGGCGAGGTATGAAAGCTTGTATCGACAGGATCAACCTCAATCAAAGCTAAAGGTGAAGGCACAGAGTCTTTGGTGGTCGACTTGTTCGTGCAGTGGAAGGAAGTGGGAGACCAAGGCCGCAAGCTAGTTCTTTAATGGGGCCGTCTCAGAACTACGGAACTGATTGAAGTCACCTTCTCGCATATGAGCAATCAGTTGGCTATTCTTTAATATTTAATATGTTTAGAAATTAGGCAGAGTGAGACATTACTCTGTGCGTCCAACATTACTCTGAGCCGACATTTTGTCAGTAGTAAAATTGGAGGCAGGCTGGAAAACAAACATCATGACATCCGACAATTCTGAAGAATAAAAAGTATCTGCCGACAGCGTCCCAAAGCAACAAGAAGAATACTACGGAGTTGTACGTGAGTTTCTTTCTGATAGAATCTTGTAGATCATGATATGGTTACTTCAGATGTGTAAACCTTGACCGGAAGCCAATAAGATTCAAAGAAGTTCTTATGAGAAAGGTTTTAGTATCCGCATAGCGGGTGTGCATAATGTGAGGAAAATTCTGGAGCAGAGGGTGTCTGGCTGATAGAAAAGTATTGCTACAAACCACGTCCAAGACTACCTGAAGTTCAGGTGTATGCGAGATAACATCCATGTCTTGGGAGTCCCTTTGCTAGTGAAGATGGCTGGTATCTCTTGAGCCGTTTAGCTCTTGTGGGGGATGGATGTCTGTTGTCGAACCCAAAGCATCGTGGGCCCCGTTCCTCTTTTGGGGCCATTGACTACTACAAATGGGTGTTTGCCTCCTTATGCTAGTGTTCATGATAGCTGGTAGTGAACCGTGAAAAGAGAGCTGATTTGTAGGTGTGGATTGCCAGAAAGCTCATCACGGACAAGCTAATAAACCTCAACAATAAGGATGATGTGAACAGCAGCTTCATTCAAGATCCAACATCACAACTCAATCCTACCTATCACAGGTAAAAGATGAATGGAAGCGGTTAGGCGACCAACAAAGATATGAAGACTAATTGAAGATGGTTCTAATTAGGAAGAATAGCGCCAAATGTACGCGTTACATGCATATGGGACACTCTCTATCTCTTTGAGGCAGCATACGTCACTAATTATGTATGGAATGGAAGTCGTACTTCAATTGAAGTGGAAGTCACTTTGTTTGGGGGATTCCGATGGATGTTGGTTGAAAGAGGCGGTGGGTCGAGGCTGGATGGATCAATTGAACTTGTCGAAGAATGGCAACTTTAATATAATCGACCAACTAAATCGAAGAATGAAAAAAGCTTGCGATAAAAAAGGTCCATCTCGAGAGTTCCAGAAGGAGATTTGGTGATCAAAAGACTTTATTTGCCTACCTCAGCAGCTGCATGAAATGGTCCTCAAAATTATCAGGACACTTGTGATTGAAGGCTTTCTCGGGGCGCTTTAATCATGGCCGACATGAAGTGAAAGACACTATTTTGTTAATTAGGATACACGTTGGAAGAAGTATTATGCTTAAAAACAAAGGCATGAACAAAATGTTGAGAACAAAATTAGAGCCCTTCAAAAAAAAGCAGCAAAGCTAGATCCCAAGTACCATCAATAACCTAAATAAAGTTAGGGCAATTCCCAAAGAAGAAAAGCCGCTAGGTCCAAGCGTCATCAAGATTATTTCAGACAAAAGTTAGGGCAATTTAAGAAGAAAAGCCACGTTAGGTCAAAAGCGTCATCTAAATGACTATATAGGCAAAAGTTAGGCAATTTAAGAAGGAAAAGCAAAGCTGATCAAGCGATCATCAAAAGGACCTAGGCAAAGTTAAGGCAATTCAATAAAATTCTAAACCAGAAAACTAAGGAGCGGTTTAGACAAAAAACGACATCGACAAAGAAGATAAAAGAGGATTGTTCCTCCCGATTAAAAGAGTTGAAAAGGGTAATAAGATTATCATCTTGAGAATGATCATGGCCAAATACGATCCTAGTACCTTATCTTAGACAAAAAATTGACAAATATCCAGTTCATGAAAGTTCAGACAGTCACAGGACAACCATATAACTAGAACCATTTTAGGATTTTAAAGGAAAATTTGGGACAAATCAGGCAAATCACCAGAAATCATTCTCTATGTAGAAAATAAATCTAAAGGCATTATAGACCAAATCATTCTGGACTCCTAGTCATAAAACTACACCCTACCCCTTTGATATCTTCATTTATTCCCTATCATATGCTACCTTTGTATTTTCTTAAATCAAAATATATCTAGTGTAATTATAGATACAGATGACAAATTGTAGTACTAATCACATTTTAAAATTATAGTTACGTGAAGCTTTCCCTAATTACAGTTTAACTGATAAAAAATCTTATAAAAATGGCGCGCGCAACAATGCCTATAAAAATAAGAAGAAGCGTTAAGCAATTCATGCAAAGTCTAGCTCTCGGAAGAAAGGTATGATCCTTTAAAAAGGAAAGTGAGGCATTCAGAGATGCAAACAAATGTGAGATATCTTCTCACCAACTCAAAGCTGCTGATGGACACAGTTTCTTCTTCGGCCTATCTTGTCCAGGCCATTGCATCTACATTCTGCTCGAAGTAGCTATATTTGTCAAATGATGCATCTTTACATTTCTAAACTACGGCCTATGTTGTAGAAGTACATCTTTCTGATTCGCGGTCGAGCCCTATCATTTAATGAACCATTGCTTCACCTTTTTCTTTCGCCCATGTTGTCAAGGCCAATTCATCTTTACCATTCTTCCGTCGACCTATTTGTGAGCCATTGCATCAATTCTGCTTCACGGCCTATCATTGTCAATTGTGCATCTTCACATTCTGCTTTTGCAGCTCTTCATTGTCGAACAATTAAATCTCATTCTGCTTCACAATGCTATGTTGTGAATAGCTTACATCTTTATATTCTTTGATTTCTGGCTATAATTGTGGGCAACCATCTACATTTCTGTAATAGCCCCTGTTCTCTGAACCATTGCATCTTTGTTTCTGACACTAGGCTTTATGTTTGTCTGCAAGGTGTGCATCTTCCTGATTCACGCGTTAGAAACATTTTTGTGAACCCGTTACATCTACATTTCTGCTTTAAAACTATGTTGTAAAGGCCATTGCATCTTACCTCAACTTCTGCTTTGACCCTATGTTGTTGGTATTCATCTACATTTCACTTATGTGGCCTATGTTGTCAGGCCATTGCATCTTTTACATTTTACGCTTTGGCTTATGTTGTGAGCGTTCACACATCTTTTAATTCTGCGTCTGGCTTTATTTTGAGTCATTACATCTACATTTCACTTTGCAGCTTCTATGTTCAAGACGTTGCATCTTTAATTCTGCATTAAGTATGTTTTCTGAACATTACATCAGCATTTCCTACCAACTATATTTGTGAATGCGTTGCATCTCATTTCACTCTTTCTACGGCCCCTGTATTTATTGGTGCATTGCATCTTTATTCCTCCTTGGCCTATGTTGTAAGCCATTCATCTTTACATTTCAACTTTTTAAGCACCGCCGTGTCTGAATATTCATCTTTTACAATTCATGCATTCTATTTATGAATATTATCTACATTTCACCTTCGGCCTATGTTGTCAGACGATTGCATACTTCTAATTCACTACGTTATTTTTATGTTTTAGAGCCATTCCACATCTACATTTCTACTTCTATTTATGTTGCTAGGCCATTCATCTTCATTACCTTTATTACCTATGTTGTCGGTGCATTATCTACATTTTCCATTTCACAGCTATGTTGTTTAGGCCATTGCATCTTCCATTCTTTGCTTCGGCCTTTGTTAGAATATTGCATCTTCTATATTCTTTTGCAGCTATGTTGTGAGGCCCATTGCGTCTACATTCTTTCTTTACATTTTCATCATTGTGTCAGGCCATTGCATCTTCGTTCTGTTGCTCTACAGCATGTTGTGAATAAACGCATCTTCCATTTCCATTTCAAAATGGCTATCTTTGATGGAAAACGTTTCATCTTTGCTCATAACTTCCGGCTGTGTTGTCAGGCAGCACATCACTAATTGCTTGCCTGCAATTATGTGACCAGTCGACATCTTTACATTTGTTTTTAAACTTGTGTTGTGAACCATTTGCACATCTCCACATTCTACAGCCTGTTTGCTGACCTGACATTTACAATTCTAGCTTTCGCATATGTTGTTAGGCCATAGCATTACATTTCTGTTTCGGCCTATGATTGTCAGGCCCTCCATGCTAATCCTATATTCTAGCATCTGGCTTGTGGAGGTGAACCTCATCGTCTTGTCTTCACCACCCTTGCTATCTGAAGTGACATTGATCTTATCAGTGGAGTTCATGATCTAGCACAAAGAGGTTAGCAAGAATCATGGCAGATGTATTCCACACATGGAGTTAAAGCTTCTTGTAACCTGAAGATGAGTAATTCCAGATTATCTCCCTACCCTACCTGATTTATGGTATTTACGTCTTTGCCATTTCTTACCCACGATAATATAGAAATTTCCTCCAAAAATGTATAATGAAAAATGAGTAAAGAGGCATCTGTAAAAACTTCAGTGCTAATGAAAAGACTTGGTTTAAGTCAATTAAGGATATTTAGTTAAAAGAAATCAAGAAATTCAGAATACACTAGATGAACAAAAGAAAAACAAATGAATGTCCATAAAAATGAACTTTGAAAAATTTGGTAAAAAGATCATAAAGTGAGATGAAAAAAAAAGAAAAAAACAATTGAAAGTAACTAACAATCAAAAACTATAAGATAAAAATAAAAACAAAGTAGGAAAAATAAATTTCTAATTAAAACAACAGAAAAGAAATGAAAATTCTTATAGAAATCTAAAATGGAAATAAAAAACTGAAAAATGGAAGAAGTAGAAAAATAAAAATAAAAAATTAAAAGATAAAGGCAGAAAAAATTAAGATATATAGAAATCAATTAATTAAAGGAAATAAATATAATTAAGTAATAAAAATAATACTAAAAGAAAATATAGAAAATAAAAAATAAAAGAAGAAGAAATTTGAAAAATCAGATTATTAATTAAAATTAAAAATAAATTAATTTAAATAAAAAAGGAAAAGAGAGAAAGGAAGATAAAATAAAATTGAAAACAAGATAGGAAATAAAATCAAAAATAAATGAAATCAAGAAAATTAAAAACTTAAAAAACTAAAAAAAACCTAGAATGAAATAAATCAGGAGAAAAATAGAAAATAAAAGAGGTAAAGAAAAACTGAAAGAAAAAATATGAAATTAGAAAAAATAATAATAAATATCAAGAAAATAAAAAATGACAAAATGAAGGAAAAATTAAAACAAAGAAAAGAAAAGCAGAAAAATGATAAAATTAAACAAAATTAAAGAAAGAATAAAAAGGATAAAATAAGAAATGAAAAGAAATTCTAAATCTAAATAATAAATTAAAAATACAAAATAATTAAATGGAAATTAAAGAAATTAGTAAATCAAAAATAAAATCACAAATTTACAAAACATAAACAAAATCAAAGTATGAAAATTAATAAAAAAGAATTCATATATATCAAAGCTTTAGAAGAATCAAAACAAACAAAATAAAAACAGAAATTTTAGAATTTAAGTAAAATGATAATTAAAACTAAAGAGGAAAAAATAAAGGCTGAAAAGGAAAGCAGAAAAAAAATTTTCAAAAGGCAAAAAACTTTGGAGAAATTGCCTATAAAAGGAAAGCGAGGGAGCTTTTAAGGTTAGAGTGAAGTTTTAATGACTTTTGAAAAGAAAGGATGCCTTGAAGAGCAGGCAGAAGAAGAGAACACAGGCGGAGGATGCGGAGAAGTGATTTTGGGTGAGCAGAGCTCTGCATTCGGGCAGCTCCATTGTTTCCGATCCCAGCCTGAGTTGAATGCTCTAGTCTACTCGAATTACACATGAATCTTCTACATGGGTCCTGATGTATGGTATTTGAATCAAGAAGTCTTTTACTTACATGGGTGTTTGAGACTTAAAAGATGCATGATAGAATCGATTTGTTTCTTGTTTCAAAGAGGTTATGATAGAGACTTATTATTCTTCTGCTTAAAAATGGGACACGATGAGACGATTTCTTGCTTAGGATGGTGTATGCTTTACAGCACAGCACTGCTTTTAATGGTTTGAAAGGCTGGTTCCTCTCTTTCCCTAAGTGATTAAGAGCCAGGTTCTTGAGGTGAGACTAATCTTATTTTCAGTCATACAAGAGAGATTCAGAAATGAGTGGGAAATCTCACACGATTAGCATCACCTCTGATATTTGTAGTAATGACATGCACCCCATTATATTTTCTTGATTTGGATGTCTTGTGATTCGACTCACGAAAGTGATCTGAAATAAGCAAAAAGTGAGCGACTCGACCTTCCAAATCAAATGAGATCATCATTTATTCCTGAAAGCGAGAGGAGGCCAGTCATCTAATGCAGGATGGTTTGAGAAACAGGTTGATACCTCTGATTCTAGGCATTGAATAAGCCTTGATGATCGTGTCGAGAGTCGGGAGTCCTACATCTTGATGAAACTCTAAGGGTAGAATTACCTAATCTTAGATAAGTGAAAGGTAATTAGAGTATAGCTTGAGGTTGTTAAAGACTTATTCTTTGCAGCAGGCAGTCCTAGCTAGAATGATCGAAGAATGCCTCGACTATAAGATGGACGTGATGGGAAACATTTGTGCTTGGAGGAGGCTTATCCAATCAGATGGTTAAAGCAGAAGAACTTCCCTTTTGTAAGTATTGGGACGTTTTAAGTTAAGATAGCATAATAAAGTACCAGTAACTCCATAAGCTATCACCCACTTCTTAAGGGCCTTACATCATATAGGAAGCTGGATTACTACCAGATGCCCTCCCCACAGGCGTTTCTCACCTGCATATATGTGGGGTTGAAATAAATAATCACATGTTCCCGAGATCACTATGCAACCTTAAGAAAAAGTAGGCATGAAGTAAGTAAATGATGAAAGATTGAGCATTAGACTCTGGAGACCTGTATCCAGTTAATATAACGTCTCAAAAACGAGAATGGAGCGACCATGGCCGATCTTGAATTACAAAAGTCAAAAAAAGTTTCTCGCCGTTAAAGAAACAGCTGCGTTTGGAAGGATGGATATCTTTGATAAAGCGCGTTCTACATTATAGGGAGTGACACCGCTGAAGAATATATGTAATGATATGGGTGGAAGTGTGCATCCTGCATTCTCTATCTTCAGTTAATAGAATACGTCTGCATCAGAATAGGTGGTTTAAGTGGATGCAGACCATTGCAAGCACGAAACTTTGATTTGTTTAAATCTGCTCGGCGTTTATGTTTTAATGTTATAAAGACAAACCATCTTGGATTATACTACCATGCTACTAGAGGAATTCAAAGCTGATATATTATACTACCTTAGAAATTACCATTTTACACCAGAATTCCAAAATTCAGTGTATACTTTCTATAAAATTACCGTTCCATCAAGTGATTAATCTAATACCTTTACAAGTTAAAAATGCCAAAAGAATTTAGATTTACTTAAAATTCACTTAAAATCCATAAAATTAAAATTCATAAAAATTTCAAACTCACAAATAATTAAGTAAAAAAATTTTTGAAGATAAAATTAAAATTTCTCATTAATTACCAAATCATCTTCAGCTTCTATCTAATGCAATTACAATTTAAGTCCAATTACTAAACTCATGGCAAATTCTTCTCTCTCAATTTAGTTTTGTTTTACGAGGTCATCATCTGCAAATGTTTCTTTTCATTAAATGGTTTGCTTTTTTAATAATGTTTTAGGTTACCTCATCGTTTTTAATGGGACATGAGTGACTATGAGATCCTCTTAAAACTCAAAAAGTCTCTTTTCCCTATTTGGGATCTGGGGTGTAAATGGACTTCTAATGGAAGCTAGCGAGTTTCCTGTTGCTGACTTTTTGATGATTCAGTATGAGCCCACATGTTTGCCCCTTAGCCATGCCAGGCAATGCATGAAAGTGGGCTGAAGATCCTCCCAAAATCAGAAACTTTCTTAAGCGAAATCTTTCATCTGTATACTAGCACTTTTTGAAGTCAGAACCATGAGCACAGAAACTGTGTGCCTTAGGTTTATTTCTGCAGAGGTCCCAGTAGGCTTGGGATCAGTCTTCTCAGGAATAACCTCCTGCGTTTAATTATTTTCACATTAAATAGGGATCAAGCATTTTAAATAATCTTGTACTAGTTTAATTCTGCTTGTTCTTGGGAAGCAGATTGAGTGGGGTGCCCAACACCTTCCCAAACAATAATGAATTCACCAAACTTTGAATCTTATCTTCAATTAAGGATTTTTTAAATGGCTTCCCTTTAATAAATTTGATTCTTTGGCTCCACATTAATCAATAAAAATTAAATTGTTTATTTGAAATATTCATGAGTTATTGTCTCAGTTGAGATACGATTCAAGCCAAAGTTCATCTTCTTTCTCTTAATATGTGTACTTTTTAACACTTGTCTGAACCAACCCATTCAGCCTATTTCAATTTCACTCAGGTCTTTCAACTCCCTTTTATCTCTGCTTTAAATAACTCCTTACCTTCTTTTTCCACATGCTCCATGGTCATCTTTTCATACTGTCTTAGCAATTGGGCTTTCTTCTTTTCTTTGGATCAATCATTCTTGCATTCTGTCTCCAACAAAATTTTCATTTCACTTTGCTAGTCTTTCGAGACAATACTTCTATTTCTTTGTCTTATGAGTCTTTTCAAGCCTATATTTCTCTGTTTTATGGAATTTTTCCATTTCTTTGTTTTGTCTCCTTGAATTCATCTTTATTTCTGTCATAATGACGTCGGCTTCAGTTTCTTATCTTAACGGTCTTTCTTTCTTATTTATCATACTTTGGTCATTTTATATATTCGTCTTGTAAATCTTCCATTTCACTTTGCCTATCTTAACTTCAGATTAATTCGTTCTAAATTTAACGGGTCTTTTAAGTTCATACTATCTTAATAGGCCATTTTTATTTCTTCTTTGTCATGCCAATTGATTCTACTAGTTACTATCTTAACGATTGTTCTCTGCTATTCTATCTTAACGAAGTCTTTCACTTCATTTTACTTTGTCTTAGGGTTCTGCATTTCATCCAGCAATGGACTCATCATGACCCTTTTTTGTCTTAACGAATTCTCTTTCTCATCAACAACGGAGACATTTTTCTACATTTTATACTGTCTTAACGTATGCATTTTCTTTGTCAACAACGAGGACATCGCTCTAATATCACTATCTAGCGAGGTTTTCACTATCTTAACGAGTCTATTATTTTCTTGTGCTCATAGGACATTTTCTACGTATTTTATTACGTATTACTTAGATGCGCATTTTTCCTACTATCAACAACAAGACATTATGACATATTATGAGTCTTAAGCAATTTTTGCATTTTCTATCCTGTAGACCATCGTCATATCATGTCTCTAGGTTTTGCATATTTCTATCTTAGATACGCTTTATTTTCTTGTCAACAACAAGACATTATTTGCATATTGTCTATCTTAAATAGGTTTGCATTTTTCCTAGCTCATGACAAAGGATATTTTCTTCATTTTCTTTACATCTTACTTGGTTTGCGTTCTGTCAATATGAGCATCATTTTCGCTATAATCGCCAGGTTTCCGCATAATTGACCTATATTCTGGACATATAGCGTTTAATTTTGCATTTGATCTATCTTGTCATTTGCACATTTAATTTTGCATTTCGCTATCTTGTTAAATACACTGCGTTTAATTTTTCATTTTTATCATCGTGAGCCTACACATTTAATTTTCTCCACCAGTTCGACCTATATTATCTAGCTAAATTCACGTTTAATTTTTTCATTTTCTACATTCCAATCTTTGTGAAATTTGACATGTTTGTTTTCTACATTTCAGACTATCTTGTCAGGCTAAATGTTTAATTTTAATTATTCTACCTATAATGAGGTCCAATGACATTTAATCTTTGGCATTGACCTATCTTTGTTAGGCCGCGTTTAATTTTTTGCATTCCGACCTATACTATCAGGCCCAACACGTTTAATTTTCTTCATTTCCGGGCTATACTGTTAGGCCCTGCATGTTTAATTTTCTATATTCCGACCTATACTGTCAAGTCCAGGACATTTAATCTTTGGCATTTCGGCCTATATTGTTAATTTCACCACGATTTAATTTTGCATTAAAAGCGTGTTAATATTTTCGTATTTTAATTTTCTATATTCCAACCTATATAAGGAGCGAGTGACACACGAAGGCAAATGCTTAATGACTTTTCATGATGAAATTGGCTAAATTTTTCGTCACACGAACATTTAGAATTTGATCTCAAATTCTAAAAAATTCATAAGGAAATTGAAAACACTTCCAATAGGCTTCTTAAATTAAAGATTCAAACCTTTCCAACTTATACTTATTAAACATATTTTAACATCAGCAACTATTTTATACAGATTTAATCACAATTAGTATAATCTGAGCTCAAGAACAAATATGGATAATGAAGGTTACCATAAGCACCAATTATCCAAATCATGAAATTTCAAAAAAAATATGATTAACAGGTTCCAAACATCATTATATATCATTTCTTCTTCATCAAAAACATAAAACTTTAAACCAATTGGTCTATATCTTAAAGATTAAGTTCAAACACTTTTAGTGGTCCCGTGATTATTCACGACTGTGAGGACATCAACTCGCTAATATTTGGCAGAATTTTATGGATTATGTGGAGCATACAAATTTTTAGTTAAGGAAAAGATTTGGAAAAACCCTAACGAGGAGGAGATTTAGGTTTGGGAGTGGGGTTAGTGGGGAAGGTGTTAGGCACCAAAACCCGTTCCAAAAGAGCAGTGCCCTTAAGCGAGTGTGTGATTTTCAGAAAACTATATGATCCCTTAATTAAATCAAGGAAAAGAGTGGGAGGTTGGCAGAAGCGGGACTTGATCCTATCTCGTATTCCTCGATTCTGTGGAAGCTTCAAGGCTTAAATGAGATTGGTTTGAAGGCTTGACCTTCGGAGAAAGAATTGGTTTGGAAAGCTTTCAATATTGGGAGGGGTTAATTCTTAGCCCACATATGCACAAGGTCCAAGGCAACTAAGGCTACATTGGGACCAATATGAATCTCTAAATGTCGAACAGCAGTGAAACTACCAGCTTCCCATTTAGAGCTGATCACGTGAGACATAGAATTTAAAAGATGTTTTGGAAAAAATTTATTGTTTAAGGAGAACTTGGCCCACATACATGAGCAAGGTCCAAGGAAATAAAGGCCACACTTCACCTATGTATCTCTAAATATCGAACAGTAGTGAAACCGCTAGTTTTCCATTTAGAGCTCATCGCCTGAGACTTAGAATTCAAAAGATGTTTTGGAAAAAACTTATTGTTTGAGGAGAACTCTTAGCCCACCTATACACAAGGTCCAAGGCAACTAGGGCTACACTGGGACCTATATGAATCTCTAAACATCGAACAGCAGTGAAACTGCTAGTTTTCCATTTATAGCTCATCCCGTGAGACTTAGAATTCACAAGATGTTTTGGAAAAACTTATTGTTTAAGGGGAACTCTTTGGCCGAAGCAGAGCCTAAGGTCCAAGGCAGCTAAGGCTCAGACTGGATCGATGGAATCTCTAAATACTCCAAGCAATGAGTGAAACTTATGGATTCTCATTTAGAGCTCATCACGAGACTTCCAAAATTTTCTTCATAAAAAAGGCTTTCCAGTATAGATTTATGCAGTAGAAATGAAAAGGGATTTCAGTTTAGTTGACGCTAATTAAAGAGTAAAGCGACTAGTCTTTCCGAATGCTTGAATTGGGCTTCTCAACAGACGTTGGATGAGTTTGGCCTAGATAAAAAACAGGTTTCGAAATTGATCCCATAAAGCAGTTAAACTAGACTCAAAAGATAAATTTGATTCCAAAAAGCAAGTCAAAAATTGGATTTCTCCCAAATTAAGAGACTTGAGGTTAAAGTATCTACTTTTGAATCAAGGTGTCCAACTGGGACTAAGTCATATAGAGATTGGGGCCAGCGCTTTAGAGTGGAAGAGCTACACCTCGACCTAAACAGTTGTGGTGCTCATGGCCACCCAGCCTGACTTCGATGACGACATGTAGCTGCCTTGACAAGTTAAAATATGAATTTATTTGATTGTGATGTGCATTGCGACCAAATTTTTGTTTTATGGAAAATACTATAAAATCACTGGCTGAGGAAGAGATTTGGGGTCTAGAGTGAGCCGCGAGCGGGGAAGGCAAGTTGGGCACCCCACTCTGCCGCTCCTATGAGAACAAAGTCACCTTGCTCAAGTGAGTGTCTAACTTTGAAAACAGTTTGATCCTTAATTATGATAATAATTGTGGAGGTTAGCCTAAGGACTTGTCTTGCTCCTACGATTCCCGAGATTTTGTTGAAGCTGCTTCCTACTAATTTCGTGGTAGTTTGCCCTTAGGAGTTTTAAGAGATATGGTGTTTTGAAAAGATTTTCATTTTTGGAGGAACCTGTCCCAGTTAAGGTCAGAGGGCAGGCCAGGCGGGGGCTATACGTCACTAAACGTGAACATTGGTCGCTAGTCCCGTAGAGTCGGGGCGAGAGCGGGATCCCAGCATTTGAAAAAAAACTTTATGAAAAGACCTCAGCCACCTTATTCAGTCATCCCGCGCTGGCGCGCGAGGCGCTGGTGCTTCTGATCGATGAGTGGACCGCAGTTCCCTGTTTAGTCTGTTTGGAGGCCGAAGATCAGTTTTGAAAAGAACTTTATTTTTAAAAAGGACATGAGTGGTCACCCTCACCTGATACAAGGTCTGAGCGGCTAAAGAGCGACACGGGGCCATCTGAACTAACGTCAAACAATGGGTGGAATGATTAGTTTGAGTTACAGAGCATTGCGTGAGACCAAGATCTACGCATTTGAAAAATAACATTATTTTTGAAAAGGACTAGCAATCCACTCTTGCACAAGGTCAGGCGGTTAAGCGGCTTACGAGGGCCCAGCATAATTACCAAACTGATCGTTAACAAAGTGAGCATACACTTCTTTGTTTAGTGTCTGTTGTGGAGCGAAGATCCCAAACTTTTAGAAAAGAACTTTATTTTTGAAAGGACCTGTAGCATCATGTGCACAGGTCGGCTAAAGAAGCATTACGAAACCCATACGATACTAAGCGTCAACTTTCATGGGTGAGCCTTAGTTTATAAGTGTAAAATTTTCTTGTGAACTATTGATCCAAAAGAATTAGTTTTAAAAAGAATAGGTCAAAAAATAATTGGGCTTGACTTGGAAATAAAAATGAATTTGATCAAAACTTGAGAAAAAGGAAAGTTGATTTAAATAGAGACTTGATTTGAACTCAAATTTTTGATAAATTTAATCAAA
>JAMKYM010000093.1:0-68434 GCA_026541065.1 Canavalia ensiformis
TTAATAATAAAAGAAAGAAAAAATAGAATCTAAAATTAGAAACAATAATGTAAAAATATTAAAACACAAAATGAAAAATTAAAAATTGAATTATTTAAAAAGAAGAAAGAAAAAAGAATTTGAAAATAGAGAATAATAAATTTAGAAAGAAAATAATAAGAAATAAATAAAAAATAATAAAAACAATGAAAACGGGAAAATGTTTTAAAAATAGGAAAAAGAATTAATAAAAACCAAAAAGAAATAACAAACTTTTTAACAGAATTTTCTTTTAACACTTTAACAGAAATCAAACAAATGAAAAGGCATAACAAAAAAAAACAAAAAATAAAAGAAGGAGAAAAATAAAGTAAAAGAATTTTAATTAAAAGCAAAAAAAACATATAAGGAAAAGGGGGGTAAAAAACAGAGAACGGTTTTGAAAAAGAAAAAAAAAACTTTCTTCGTTTTCTTTGGAGGGAGGAGGCTTCCTGGAATAAAAAGACGAAAAGAAGTTCGGGACATGGTTTTGAAGGTTTTTTTTAGGAAGATTCTCATTCAAGAGGTTGAGTGACCAGGGGAGAAACGGATGAAAAAGAAAACTTGGCTCCTTCTTGATCGGAAAAACGGTTTTCCTAGTGGCTCTTGATTGAAAAAAGCAAGCAAAAAATTCTTCTCACTTGGAGGGAAGGGGTGTTCTGCTGATCCAAGAAGAAACGCGCATCGCCGATCTTAAGCCAGGTTAATCAAGCCTCTCTTATGGGTGAACTGAAAAGTCTTATACTGAGTCAATGGACTTGTGCATGAACCAAGAATTTTCATTACTCGATTTTGTTTAAAGCAAGAACTTTGTGATAATTGGCTTAAAACACGAGTGAATTCTTGTCGTAAGGATTGTATAGGCATATATTTTTTGTCTTGGTTCCGCCACCTCTCACCATAGGAATGCGAGTCCCATTTGGCAGAAGGGGCAATCAGGTTTGCGAGTAGTATAATCTTGACCTAAATATGGGAGCCTCTTACAACCCTAACGTTCATTACCATTAGTTTACAATGTTGCGTTCGTTCAAGATCTCTAGTCAAGCCAGGCACGCACATGATAAGGTCCATGGAGGATTTATGTCGATCCCTTTAGCTTGGAGTTATTAGACCTTGAATAGTTTCAGAGGCTTCACGAGTTGAAGCAACTTAGTTTATGCGCATAGTATGTTCTGATTCTATGCATTCCATATTTGGTCATTCGCTTGTGAAACTCATGAGACTTAGGCATGACATGGGATATAGCCCTCTCAACCACTCATTCGAATGCAAGTTTCTATCTCTAGCCACCGGTGGCAACACGAATAAAGGATCGTTGTACGATTCACAAACTGTTTGCACCCGTGTTGATCTGCATTAGATTGTTTGCACACATACAAGAGTGAAGGCAACCTGGACTGTGACGGCTGTCGCATATGTACATGCAAGCATCTACTTGAAGATTTCATTGCGTACACACAATCCTTCTGGGCATCAAGAGCCGAATGCATCACTCCACACAGCCACATTGCAGGGCATACAGCGCACGTCATGATGTAGCAGAAGAAACCAAAATTCTTTTTCTTCAAGCTTTTAAATCAAGTTCATACTCTTCATATAACACCATGTTGAATTCTTTTCTTCAAATAAAATCAAATTCAATAAAATAAAGTTTTTCTTTCTTTCGAATAAAAATTGGGTGTAATTCTTCTTCCTCAAAATTAAATTAAGTTTAATTCTTCCTTCAATTACCGTTCCTTCCTTTAGTTTTCAAATCAAGTTCGTTTTATTCAAGTTTAGTGCAAACCTTCAAAATTCAAGAACCAAATCAAATTTGTTTTAGTTAAGTCAAGTCCAACTCTAACATTCAAAATCTAGTTCCATTCCAATCAAGTTTTATTCTTTTCTTCAATCTTGAATCAAATTCATTTCTTATTTCAAATAAATTTCTTTTCAAATGTCTTGGGATCTTTTGGTCTCACGCAACGGGCTCTAAACGGGGAACTGGCGGTTCACCTGTTGTTCAACGTTTAGTAGTTCGTATAGGCCCCGTGCTGCCTTAGCCGTCTCGGACCTTGTGCATGAGTGGACTGAAGGTTCCTCCAAAAAATGAAAATCTTTTCAAAGCATCACCTCTGAAGGTCAAGCCTTCATAAACCAGAACTACGTAAGCCTTGAGTTTCCCATTGCACCGGGGAATACGTAGGAGCAGGATCAAGTCCTGTCAGGCTAATCTCCATCAATCTATTTATTTTCACATTAATTAAGGGATCAAACAATTTTCAAAAATTACACACTTTTAAGGGTACCGTTCTTCGGAACGGGCGAGTGGGGTGCCTAACACCTTCCCCACTCGTAACCGACTCCCAAACTTCGAATCTCATCTTCAAGTCAGGGTTTTTTCCAAATCTGTTTTCCCTTAAATAAAAATTTGGTGGCGACTCCACATTAATAAAAAAAAACATTCCATTTTCAAAATTTTAGCGAGTTTATCGTCTTGTCGGAATTATGGTTACGACAGATGGCGACTCCACTGGGAATTTAGAGAGTCAAGCCCGGCCAAATTGAGTGTGCCATAATTGATCCCTTCCTTGTTTAATTACACGATTTATTGTTTGCACGATTCATTTATTTGTTTATTTGTTTGTTTATCTGTTTCTTTATTCTCTGTACAACCTTAGGGTAGACGAACAATATTGCTATATATACTTGCTATAAATTCCCCAATTGTACGTATCCCAAATTGGTGTGCCCCCACACATTGCATATATTCATCTCATGAGTGGGGCCTTATACCCAGGTCTGAGCGCTGCCTAGGATAGAGGGATCTAGTGGTGTCACGTTGGGGCCTACGTCCTATGTGGCTATCATGAAAATTCCAGCTAGAGTGCGTCCTATTCATAATGTCCCGCAACTAGTGGCTACTTCTACTGTTGTAGCAAGCATTATGGACTGGAACTTGGCTCTAGTGACCTCTACACCCCAGGATTACTAGCCACCTTCAAGAGGTTCATACATTAAAGGCCTTAGACCCTTAGGACAGGTAACCCACACAAGAGGCAAAGAGGGCACACACCCCTTCCATGGTACATGGCTCATATGCTATCCACATGGCTCAAGTCAACAAAATCACTCAAGATGACAAAGAAGAGGGGAGGCGAAATCTGAAATTAGGGGAAATGCAGAAAATCAAGAAAAAAAATCAAGCAAAAAGAAATATAAACAAATAAAAATCAAGAAAAATAGAAACTTCTAGGAAACACTAGAAAAATACTTTTGAAAATATAAAAAGATTCAAAAGAAAACTTAAGGAATGTTTTAGAAATAGGAAAGTTATGAAAAATATTTTTGAAAACATTGGAAATATGAAAAGATGTAAAAAGAGAGAAAATGAAATTCAAAAGAAAATCTAAAGAGAGATTTATTTAGCAAAGCTTTTTTTTTTCTTTTCCAAAAAAAACCAAGGGTGTTTTTAGCAAAATAAAAATACAAAATTCATAAAATCAAAGGAAAATAAAGTAAATCACTCAATTTTTCTCAAAATGTTCAAATCTTCATTTATTTGTGCATATGCATTCATTCATCCATTCATAAATTTATCAATGAAAGAAAAGAGATTTTGAAAAATCACCCCATACGTACTCATTTTACATCAACATTTATTATTCATAATTTTTGCATCCAAATTGTTTCTCAAAAAAAGTTAATTTCAAACTTTAACAGAAAAATGAGAGAAAGACAACTTCCTCGACATCCTTATAGGACTCGTGCACAATGAAAGGTCACGGATGAGCTGGAGAGATAGAATAAGGAGTTGAAAAATGAGGTCAGAACTCTGAAAGATCAAGTGGCTAGACTAATGGAGGCCATGCAACTATCCAAACAAAAAGAGGCAAGGGAATCTATACCGGGAGAACCAACCGACCCAGTTTACCCTCCAGGCTTCAATCCACAACATACTTCACCATTAACTATGCCTCCACCGGTCGAAGGAGTTCACTATGGGTTTCCTCATGGGCATACACCCTCATACAACCAAACACAAACCCAAACACATAACCTACCTCCAAACACCACTTCACAAGCTTACCAAACAGCCGTTGGGGGAACGCATCCTATGTTCACCCAAGGGCCTTACCCTGTGTACATACCACCACTTCATCCTCACCACATGTCTGAGGAATACCCAAGTCATCCTTCAAATGAGGATATAGAAAAATGGAAAGGTCTAGATGAAAGGATCAAGGCAATCGAGGGGAGTGCTTATGAAGCCACAGACGCAGCTGATATATGCCGGGTTCCGGTTGTAGTAATCCCTCCCAAATTCAAGGCTCTTGAATTTGAAAAGTATCAAGGAACTAGCTGTCCAAAGTGTCATTTGGCCATGTACTGCATGAAGATGTCTCCCTATAGACACGACGATAAGCTGCTCATACATTTCTTTCAAGACAGCTTGACTGGGGCAGCTGCAACTTGGTACACTCAGCTAAAGCGGACACACATCCGTTCATGGAGGGATCTGGCTGAGGCCTTCCTCAAACAATATCAGTACAATGTGGAGATGGCTCCTGATAGAACTCAACTCCAAAATATGGCCAAGAAGGGGGATGAGACTTTCAAGCAATACGCCCAACGATTGAAGGAGTTAGCTGCTCAGGTACAACCTCCATTATCTGATAAAGAGATGGTTAGCACGTTCATTGACACACTCCAAGGCCCTTTCTATGATAAGATGATTGACAATGTGACTTCTAGCTTCTCTAATGTCGTCATCATTAGAGAAAGGATCGAGGGTGGCATGCGCCGAGGAAGAATCATGCACAAGCCTGCAGGGACAGTTGATGCCTCTGTAGAAAAGAAAAAGACAAGGGAGACTTTTAATATGGCTTCAAGTCAAGGACAGTACATACCTCCGATGGCACCTTATGGACCAACTGGCTTCCAACCATCATCATATACACCTTACATCGCCACCGCCTACCAAACGCCCTACCCTCCAACTTACAACTATCCAATACAAATCCGACCACCCACACCATACACGGTCCAAACACAAGCCATGAGCCCAAATACCAACCGAAGCAAAAAGAAGGAGAAGGACCCTGTTCAGTTTGATCCCATTCCAATGACCAACACCGAGCTGCTACCTCGGCTAATTGAGAACTCTCTAGTGATTCCTTACCCTCTGAAACCTCAAGAACCACCATACCCTAAATGGTACAATGCAAATGCCATATGTGGCTACCATTCGGGATACATCGGTCATTCTACAGAAAACTGCCAAGTTCTGAAGCGTAAGGTGCAGAGCCTGATTGATGCTAAATGGCTAGATTTTGGGAAGATCGCTCCTAATCCAAGTGCCGAATCATGAGAGCTCATCTGCTGGTTAAGAAATGGGAGCAGCACGACAAGTTGCTTTGTACAAATCGAGCTATCAAGGAAAATCATCCAGGATTCGTCATACTTTTCAAAATCAATCTTTTGTAAATAAATCTCAATGAATAATACAAAAATTACATTTTCGTGTTTCTTGAGCACGTGTTTTACATTGTTGGCTTTACTTCTAAAAATTTTACCATTCTTCCTATCCCATTAGCCCACTTCTTATTCCTATACCCAAACAATTAATACCAATTGGTGATAATTCCACTGTTGTAATAAATGATCTTGAACATCTAATTAATCAAGCTCAAAGAAAAACCAAATGAGGAAGAAGAGTAAGCAACCAGGGATTCTAGATCACCATTCATTGTAATGGAATGCTTTATAATATCCCGCTGGAATCAAGTTCAAATCCAGGCAAAATCAGGGATGCAAAATAAGGTCCGCTGAATTGGAAGCAAAATGATCCCGACAAGATCGATATCTGACTACATAAAACTCAAGAAAAAGAAGAAAACCCGCTGGATTAAAATCAAGAATAGTCCAGGCAAAATCAGGGTCAAAATTCAAAAATTCGAGAAGAAGTGTAACCTGTTGGATTAAAACCTATAGATAATCCATGCAAAATTAGGCTTAAAATTCAAAAATGAATCGACAAAGTCATGATTAGAAAAGGTCTTGCCGGCTTCAAAAACAATTCAGGCAAAATTTGGATCAAATAGAAGCCCGCTAGGTGGAACACCCTCAAAGGGCAGCCTAGGCAAAAGTTAGGGCAATCAAACAGAAGGCCCGCTAGGTCGACAATCCTCAAAACATGACCTAGGTAAAAGTTAGGGCATAATCAAGCAGAAGCCCGCTAGGTCGACAACCCTCAAAGGGTGGCCTAGGCAAAAGCTAAGGCACAAGCAAACAGGAGCCTGCTAGGCTGAAAACCCATAAGGGCGACCTAGGCAAAAATTAGGGCATAATCAAACAGGAGCCCGCTAGGTCGACAAACTCTCAAAGACGACCTAGGAAAAAGTTAGGGCACAATCAAACAGAAGGCTCGCTAGGTCGAAAACCCTCAAAAGGCGGCCTAGGAAAAAGTTAGAGCATAATCAAACAAAAAAGCTTGCTAGGTCGACAATCCTCAAAACACGACCTAGGCAAAAGTTAGGGCATAATCAAACAGAAGGCCCGCTAGGTTGAAAACCCTCAAAGGGCGGCCAAGGAAAAAGTTAGGGCACAATCAAACAAAAAAGCCCGCTAGGTCAACAATCCTAATGACCTAGGAAAAAGTTAGGCCACACGCATGAAAAACCCGCTAGGTTGAAAACCCGTAAGGGCGACCTAGGCAAAAATTAGGGCAAAACGAAAAACCTGCTGGGTTGAAAACTCAAAAGAATAACCTTGGCAAAAGTTAAGGTCAATCAAGAATCCCAACACTATCTTACATTTCTACACCTCATATCTTCCTAAAATTGGGGCAAAATTTTGCCATTTCTCAAGTTTGATTAATTTGACAATCAAGATTATGAAAAGCAGCATTGGCATTTTTCACCAAAAGGTGCCATTTGGGCAATCGAACTCGCATCCCTGGTCATCCTTTCCTTTCAAATACACTACCTTAAAACATACAACCTCAAAATTATGTACCTCTTTCTTTTGACCATCCAAAATCACTTTGCACACCTCAAAAAATGCACGTGCCAAAAAGGAAATGTGAAAAATGTAAAAAATTTAAAAAGGGATTAATTTTTAAAAGTCATGACAAGTCGGATGAATCCTAGATTGCCGCAACATGGCACGATTATCTCCCAAAGAGTCACCCTCTTGTCAGACATAACGCAACCAACACAAAAGGAAGGTGTCTTATTCAATCATGCTGACCACTATTGGGTCTCAAAGATCCGGGAAAAAGAAGGTTCGACATTGAAGCCAAGAAATAGAGTCTATCTAGCTCGTCTTGATTCTTGATTTCCTTCACACCTACTATGAGGTTGTCGAGAAAGGACAGGTCAAAGAAAAATCGAATCAAATCAAGAAAAATAACTTTTTATACCATCTCATGGTTTGCATTCACCCCGTAGCATCCATTTCATCAAATGATTATTTCAAGCATCAAAAAGCAGTCAATAAGATTAAAACATTTTTTATTCAAGCATCACAAACATTGCAGCCTCATTCATTCATTCAAATATCATTCATTCATTCAAGCATTTCATAACTCATTTTTTAAAACTAATTAAGATAGAGGCATAATGGCCCGAATCAGTCATAATCAAAAGAATCCAATTCGAGGGCATCCTCAAATCCTGAGTCAAAACTCAAACTGGGGCAAATGCTTGCCTATAAAATTTCAATTTGAGGCCATCCTCAAATTCTGAGTCAAGCTCAAATTGGCGCAAACGTTTACCCACAAAAAAGGTCAATTTAAGGTTATCCTCAAATTCTCAATCAAGTCCAAACTAGGGCAAAAGCTTGCCCAACAAAACTCAATTTGAGGACATCCTCAGATCCTGGATCGAGTCCAAACTGGGGCAAACACTTGCCCACAAAAATTTAATTTGAGGTCATCCTCAAATTTTGAACCAAGAACAAAACTAGGGCAAGCATTTGTCTAGAAAATTCAAGTTGAGGCAATCCTCAATTCTAGAAAATTCCAAAACTGGGGCGAACATTCGCCCGGAAAATCCAAGTTGATGCGATTCTCAATTCCTCAACCCCAAAATTCAAACTAGGGCAGGCATGTGTCCAGAAAAAATTCAAGATGAAGCAAACCCCATTTTCATCGAGATTCAAGCTGGGGCAAACGCTTGCCCAAAAACCCCCAAATTATCAAAAATCCTCCAAACTGGAGCAAACACTTGGCCAAAGTTCAAATCAAGACATCTCTCAATTATCAAGAATCTTCTAAACTGGGGCAAAAGGGTGGCCCAAGTCTCTTCAAGAAGATAATTATCAAGTGCCTAAAAACCTTCATGTTCAAGGTAGAATAAGCAATTTATTTTGATTCAAGAGAAAAACAAATTTCAAAATAAGTCGTCCGAGACAGCCGACGAAGAGGTCCACATTCCACCCCCACATGCATTCCTAGGGTATACCATGTCATTTCCCCTATGCCTATCTTAACAGGTCAGTCATGCTTCGCCTGCCCTGACAGGCCATCTTTTCAAGTTAGTATAGGTTATTCTTTGTTCCCTTTTTCTACCCTAGCGGGTCATTCCTGCTTCACCTCCCCGGGCAGGCCATCCTGGCAAGTTAGTGTAGGTCCCTCCCATTTCAAAGTCACCTGTCTTAACAGGTCCCTTTTTCTTTCCTATTCCTGTCTAAATGGTCACCATCAAGTTTACCTTTTTGCATCATGGCCTATAGTGTCAGGCCTCATCAAGTTTAGCTTTCTGCATCATGGCTTATGCTGTCAGGCCTCATGAAGTTTACATTTTCTGCATCACGGCCTATAGTGTCAGGCCTCATCAAGTTTACCTTTCTGCATCTCGGCCTATAGTGTTAGGCCTCCAGCACGTTCAAGCTTTCCTTTTAGCACGTTCAAGCATCCAGCACGTTTAAGTTTTCTTTTCTAGCACGTTCAAGTTCACTCCAGCACGTTCAAGCTTTTCCAGCACATTCAAGTTTACTCCAGCATGTTCAAGTTTTCTTTCTAGCACGTTCAAGTATGCTAAACTCAAAGGCTTCTAGTGCTTCTCAGACTTTCTCAAAAGCCCGCCTCGGACATAATGTGTTCACGTCTTTACTCATTTCCTACCACGATAATTCAGAGAATCATTTCTCACATTATCTGGTAGGAAAACGAGTAAAGAGGGGCAAACTATAAACACTCAATTATGTCTGAGGACTCCAATTATTAAAATTAATTAAGAAACCAACACTAAATTAAATAATAAACAGAAAAGCAAGAAATGAAATAGAAACAAGAAAACAAATACGGAAAGACAGACAATCAGAAGTGATAGGAAAAGAAAGAAGGAAAGAAAATAGCAAGTAGGATTAAAAAGGGGAATGAAACAAGATAAAGTCAAAAATAAAAAATAAAAAAAAAATCAAAATAGAAAATAAAAATAAAATAATAATAATAATAATAATAAAAAATCAAAATGAATAAATAAAGAAAATAAAGGGAATAAGGAAAGAAAAAAGAAAAAATAAGAATGTAAATAAATAAAACAATAAATAAAGTAGAAAAAAAAAGAATTAAAACGAAAAATGAATAAATAAATAATTAGAAAAATAAAAATAGAAACAAAATTTGAAAATTAGAAAAATGAAAATAAGAACAAAATATGGAAAAATAAATAAAGAGGAAAAAATATAAAAATGAAAACATAGCAAAAGAAAGATGAAAACTAAATAATAATAATTAATAATAAAAGAAAGAAAAAAATAGAATCTAAAATTAGAAACAAAAACAGAAAAATATTAAAACAGAAAATGAAAAATTAAAAATTGAATTATTAAAAAAGAAGAAAGAAAAAAAGAGTTTGAAAAAAGAGAATAATAAATTCAGAAAGAAAATAATAAGAAATAAATAAAAAAAAATAAAAACAATGAAAACGAGAAAAATGTTTTAAAAATAGGAAAAAGAATTAATAAAAACCAAAAACAAATAACAAACTTTTTAACAGAATTTTCTTTTAACATTTTAACAGAAAACAAACAAATGAAAAAGCATAACAAAAAAACGAAAAATAAAAGAAGGAGAAAAATAAAGTAAAAGAATTTTAATTAAAAGCGAAAAAAATATAAGGAAAAGGGGGGTAAAAAACAGAGAACGGTTTTGGAAAAGAAAAAAAAAACTCTCTTTGTTTTCTTTGGAGGGAGGAGGCTTCCTGGAAGAAAAAGATGAAAAGAAGTTGGGGGCATGGTTTTGAAGGTTTTTTTTTAGGAAGATTCTCATTCAAGAGGTTGAGTGACCAGGGGAGAAACGGATGAAAAAGAAAACTTGGCTCCTTCTTGATCGGAAAAACGGTTTTTCCTGGTGGCTCTTGATTGAAAAAAGCATGCAAGAAATTCTTCTCATTTGGAGGGAAGGGGTGTTCTGATGATCCAAGAAGAAACGTGCATCGCCGATCTTAAGCCAGGTTAGTCAAGCCTCTCTTATGGGTGAACTGAAAAGTCTTATACTGAGTCAATGGACTTGTGCATGAACCAAGAATTTGCATTACTCTATTTTGTTTAAAGCAAGAACTTTGTGATAATTGGCTTTAAACACAAGTGAATTCTTGTCGTAAGGATTGTATAGGCATATATTTTTTGTCTTGGTTCCGCCACCTCTCACCATAGGAATGCGAGTCCCATTTGGCAGAAGGGGCAATCAGGTTTGCGAGTAGTATAATCTTGACCTAAATATGGGAGCCTCTTGCAACCCTAACGTTCATTACCATTAGTTTACAATGTTGCGTTCGTTCAAGATCTCTGGTCAAGCCAGGCACGCACATGATAAGGTCCATGGAGGATTTATGTCGATCCCTTTAGCTTGGAGTTATTAGACCTTGAATAGTTTCAGACACTTCACGAGTTGAAGCAACTCAGTTTATGCGCGTAGTATGTTCTGATTCTATGCATTCCATATTTGGTCATTTGCTTGTGAAACTCATGAGACTTAGGCATGGCATGGGATATAGCCCTCTCAACCATTCATTCGAATGCAAGTTTCTATCTCTAGCCATCGGTGGCAACACGAATAAAGGACCGTTGTACGATTCACAGATTGTTTGCACCCGTGTTGATCTGCATAAGATTGTTTGCACACATACAAGAATGAAGGCAACCTGGGTGACGGCTGATGCATATGTGCATGCAAGCATCTACTTGAAGATTTCATTACGTACAGACAATCCTTCTGGGCATCAAGAGCCAAATACAGCACTCCACACAGCCACATTGCAGGGCATATAGCACACGTCATGATGTAGCAGAAGAAGACTAAGACGATTCAGGTCCAAGGAATCATTTCCAAAATACCTGTAGACGTCAAAGTCATGAAGCTTTTTGCATGGGAAAAGAAGAGCCGATTACAAGTTTTATATGAAACGAGTTGACTCCATGCATGATATACAATACATGCTGATAATGCTAAGCTAGGTAAGCGCTCGATTAAACATAAATGATACACCACCAATTCTGTGACCATACTGCAAGATGCTTAATGTGTTTGTTAGGAAGAACTTGTGTGCTCAAGAATTGTGTGATGAAGATGGGGCAAGTTTAAATAACTTCATAGTCGAATGGGTGGAAGATGACACGCTAAGTCCTCCTCAGGACATTTAATAAATCCCATCCAGCCTATGCAAATATTATGTTCACTATGTATGTTTAAATTAAAACAAAAGCGCCAAATATACAACCAAGAGCATGGTCCAGTGGCACCGCCTACTATCCTTGACATACAGACCCCAGGTTCGAATCCCCATGGTGACCTTTTCCCATAAAAGGCCATTAAGCCTTCAATCTTGATATATGCTTAGAGAGGTGGGATAGTAACTAAACATATGCATGGCCCAGTGGTATTGCTTGCAATACGTGACTTCCGGGGCGCGAGTTCGACCCCTCCCTGGACCAATTTTGATTTTAAGTTTCCAAAGACAGCCGTCGAATTTCTAACCACTCCTCAAGCCAATGAGCCAGCATCCAAGCCATCCATCAAGCCCCATAAGCCACACAAGCCATGCTGGTCAGCCACATGAGCCAGTCTTAACAGTCCTAAAATTTACAAATAAGCCCCCTAACTCTTCAAAATTCCTTTATTCTCCAAAAATTCAAAAATTCTTTTTCTTCAAAATTTCTTTATTCTCCAAAAATTCAAAAATTCTTTTTTCTTCAAAATTCCTTTATTCTCCAAAAATTCAAAAATGTTTTTTCTACAAAATCCTTTTATTCTCCAAAATTCAAAATCAAGTTCCATCTTAATCAAGTTTCATTCCTTTTTTTAATTCAAAACAAAATCCTTTATTCTTCAAAATTCAAAACAAAATTCAAAACAAAGTCCTTTATTCTTCAAAATTCAAAACAAAAATCAAGACAAATTCCTTTATTTTTCAAAATTCATATTAATTTCTTTCTTTTCTTTTTTTTTCTTCCAAGTTCAAACCAAAATTCTTTTTCTTCAAGCTTTTAAATCAAGTTCATACTCTTCATATTACACCAAGTTTAATTCTTTTCTTCAAATAAAATCAAATTCAATAAAATAAAGTTCTTCTTTCTCTCGAATAAAAATTGGGTGTAATTTTTCTTCCTCAAAATTAAATTAAGTTTAACTCTTCCTTCAATTACCGTTCCTTCCTTTAGTTTTCAAATCAAGTTCGTTTTATTCAAGTTTAGTGCAAACCTTCAAAATTCAAAAACCAAATCAAATTTATTTTAGTTAAGTCAAGTCCAACTTCTAACATTCAAAATCTAGTTCCATTAAAATCAAGTTTTATTATTTTCTTCAATATTGAATCAAATTCATTTCTTATTTCAAATTAATTTCTTTTCAAATGTATTGGGATCTTTTGGTCTCACGCAACGGGCTCTAAACGGGGAACTGGCGGTTCACCTGCTGTTCAACGTTTAGTAGTTCGTATAGGCCACGTGCTGCCTTAGCCGCCTCGCACCTTGTGCATGAGTGGACTGAAGGTTCCTCCAAAAAATGAAAATCTTTTCAAAGCATCACCTTTGAAGGTCAAGCCTTCATAAACCAGAACTACGTAAGCCTTGTGTTTCCCATTGCACTGGGGAATACGTAGGAGCAGGATCAAGTCCTATAAGGTTAAACTCCATCAATCTATTTATTTTCACATTAATTAAGGGATCAAACAATTTTCAAAAATTACACACTCAGTTTAAGGGTACCGTTCTTCGGAACGGGCGAGTGGGGTGCCTAACACCTTCCCCACTCGTAACCGACTCCCGAACTTCGAATCTCATCTTCGAGTCAGGGTTTTTTCTAAATATTTTTTCCCTTAAATAAAAATTTGGTGGCGACTCCACATTAACAAAAAAAAAACATTCCATTTTCAAAATTTTAGCGAGTTCGTCGTCTCGTCGGAATTACAGTTGCAACACAGTGCTCTCCGGCAGGTCACAGTTTGTGTCGGGTTCCTTTATCTTATCTTATCTTATCTCAACTTATATTATCTTATTACATCTTATCCCATCTTATCTCATCTTATCTTACCTTATATAATCTTATCTAATCTTACCTTATCCTATCTTATCTTACCTTATCTCATCTCATCTTATTTTATCTTATCCTAATCTTACCTTATCTTATTTTATCTTATCCTGATTCTCAAGACATTTCGTTATCGTTTCCGCATTCCGATTCATTTATCGTAGGGTGAATCATATCAAGCACCATCAGGGTGAATTGAGTTTCCTGGTATGTAGGAACTAGATGGTTCTATCAATTCTTCTATTGGTGAATCAAGGAAGTACTTTTCATAGCTTTCACTGGAATGAGAGTCTGTCATGTACATGTTTCTGTGCTTATTAGGAGCGAAATTGTGGGAGGACAAGTCAGGTGTAATATCGTTTCCCCCAAGTGAGTAGAGTTTGGCATTCCTGCATGATGTATCGGTCAGCTCTGTACATATAACCAATGACATACTTCGCCTTTTATTCAGTCAGCTCATATAAAGTTTCAATCTTGAGAACTAGTAAAACAGGTGCTCACTGAAGAAATCTTGTTGAGCCCTTCAAGATGTCTATGCTAAGACCGATGCAACTAGAAACCAAGAAGAGCATACAAGACCACACAACTATTCGTGTCCTCTCAATAACGAAACTTCTTGGCATTCACTGCAACTTGTTTATCCCTGACTAAAGACACTGGCCTTACGAAACTATATGGGACAATGGCTTAGATACCCATCATGGACGGTGCATACTGCAAAGATTCTAGACTATCAAGAAAAGTGGCCAACCACTCATCAACTTTCTTTATGGCAAGAGAGCAGAGTTTCTGTATATCACTGGCAATAGGTAGTTTGCTGACAATGCCATGTGCCATCTTGGCAAAACCCCCACTAACTAGACCTATTTCTGTTTCCAGTTTATATTTTTCCTCTTTCACAATTTCATTCAATTCTTTGAATCTTGAAATCCCATCCCAAAAGCCTGTAGCTCAAGCATAGTACATCTACACGCCATGCATCTTCTGTTATATTTAGCTACCTCTTCCAATATACAAGTGTATTAGTAACTTTACCACAAGATGCGCAACACTAACCACCGTCTAGTTGCATCAGTTGTCCATGATTAACAACTCCTACTATTTCATGTTGAAGGGCACACTTGATATGGTAAGATGACCCATAGGGGTCCCCTTGAACAGGTTCACTTGTGCATACCAGCCAAGGACTGGGATCCTTGTTATCATAAAAAGGTGATAGATACAACACGAGCACCTTTTACAAAATGTATCATCTTTAGATAGAACTACTCCGCAAGCATAATTTTTACAGATCCAGGAGTTTGAATGTCCAAAAGGTATTTGGCCTAGGACAAGAACGGGTTGAGCTTCTACCTCTCAATGTGCTCATGATATGGTGATCAGTGATCAGAAAGTGCAACAAGCATGTAATGGCTATAATATTATTTACAGAGAATTTGAATATTTTCAAGCTCATTCAAAGTCTAAATTTTAAGAAGAAACAAACATGCAAAGTCAAGCCATGCTTTCCTATGATTATCCCTATTCAATTGATAACCGTCCATGAAAGAAAATTACCATAATCGAGAGCTTATCTGGAAATTCTACAACAGCATGTAACGCCTCATAGGTCTCTACACTTTGTTCTTGAAAATTTTGAAGCGAGGGAAGATGCATGGCTGCCAAGAATCCGGATTTATGAACCTCATAGGCGGTGAGCCATGCTGAAGAGAATTCCTTGCTTTTGGTGATCAACTATCCTTCTTGCTTGCTACTAGTTCCTCTTCTTGTGTAACTTATCCTCCCCCAAGCTGAAGTTTTCTTTCCTGGAGGTTATAGCAAAGCCAAGTGCCCACCTCCTGCAGCGAAGCCCCTGGGAGAAGGAATGTGTAGTGTAAAAGTTTGGGAGCTCCCCCCAGAAATCTTGGGTCAGAGAGACTCCACCCCAAAAGCCCCCCTATGCATGCATGCCTCCTCTCTTTTTTTTTAATCTTTTTACTGTTTTTTTCATTCTATTTTTTTGTTTTCATTTTTTTTAGTTTTTCAGTTTTAAATAGTTTTTTCTTTTAATTTTTTTCGTTATTTAGTTATTTATATTTTTCTTTTTATTCTTTTTTTAGTGTTTTTACTTTTCTTTTTTCTTTTCTATTTTTTTATTATTTTTCTGTTATATTTTTATTTCTTTTTTCTTCTTCTTCTTTTATTTTTTTTATTTTTCTATTTTTATATTTTACTTTTCTTCTTTTTTTTCTTTTTCTATTTTTAATTTTCTTCTATTATTCCCAAAAAAATTATTTTTTAATTATTTTTTCAGTTTTTATTTCTTTTTATTATTATTTTATTTTTGTTATCTTCAATTGTTTTCATCTATTATTTTTACTATTTTCTCTTTTCTTAATCTTCTCTTTTTTATCTATTATTTAAATTATTGTTTATTTACTAATTAAATTTAAAAATGGAGCCTCGGACATAATTGGGTGTTTACAATATGAAAGGATCACAAACCTAAAAAGAAACAGAGATCGAATTTCTTCGCTTCTAACTTCTCCCTCAGAGTTGCATGCTGAACTTAGAGCTTCCACTACTATTTTCCCAAGGAATCTCAAATGCTCTTGGCCAGGTTCAAGAGAGAAGCCGAGAGACTTAAGTCAGAGCTTTCAAAAAATGCCAAAAAGCCCCTGCCAAAGTTTTTTTTCAGTTTTTATTTTCATTTTTTTTGTTTTCTCTTTTTTTGTTTATTTGTTTTTCCTATTTTTATATTTTTCAATTTTTTGTTTTATTTTTCTTTTTATTTTCTGTTTTTATTTTTATTAATTTTTCTATTGTATTTATTTCTTTTTTCTAAAATTCTGTTGTTTTTCAATTTTATTGTTTTTTCCTCTTTTTCCAGTTTTTCTGTTTTTATTATTCTTCTTCTTTCTTTTTTCATTTATTTATTATTTGAATTATTTATTTCTTTTATTTTGTTTTATCATTTTTATTCTATTTTTTATTTCCTTTTTCTGTTTATTAGTTTTTTTTGTTTATTCTGTTTTTTGTATCTTTTTTATTTTTTATTTTGCTGTTTTTCTTATTTTTGTTACTTAATATTTTTGACTTTTTATTTATTCAAATTTTATTTTTCTTTTTCAGTTTTCTCTTTTAATCTTTTTTTTTTCTTTTTTCATTTTTCCTTTAATTTTTTCTTTCTTTTTTTATCTTTTATTGTTTCTTTTATTTTTATTTTTTATTTTTTATTTCTTCTTATTAGATAATTAAAATTATTGTTTTGGTTTTTATTATTTTTCAGTCTTTTTATTTATTTTTCTTTGTTTTCATTCTTCTTTTTTTTATTTTTTATTATTTTGTTTTTATTATTTAATCTACTTTTACCAAAATAATTTAAACAGAATATACCTAAGTATTGTTTTATTTTCTAATTAATTTTACCAATGGGGACTTAGACATAATTGAGTGTTTACAACAGGCCTATACTTGACAATTTTTGGACTTCTCAAGCTTCTAAGGGCATTTTGATCATTTTTCAAAATTTATTTAGAAAAGTTTCTAAACTTCTTTCTAGATGATTTTAATTATTATTGGAAACATTTTAGCCCTTACAGAAGTTAGGGAATTCTGAGCATTTTTGGTGAATTTTTCATTCTTTCTTCATCTTTAATTTTTTTTCGTGATATTATAACCATTATTGAAGAGTTCTAAGTCTCTAGAATGCTTCCTAGCTTTTTATTTTGAGCTTCATAGGTATTATTGTTGCAACCGTAATTCCGACGAGACGACGAACTCACTAAAATTTTGAAAAAAGAATTTTATTTGATTTGATGTGGAGCAGCCACCAAATTTTTATTTAAGGGAAAATATTTGGAAAAAACCCTGACTCAAGGAAGAGATTTAGGTTCGGAAGTCGGTTACGAGTGGGGAAGGTGTTAGGCACCCCACTCGCCCATTCCGAAGAACAGTACCCTTAAACTGAATGTGTGATTTTCGAAAATTGTTTGATCCCTTAATTAGTGTGAAAATAAATAGATTGATGGAAGTTAGCCTGACAGGACTTGATCCTGCTCCTACGTATTCCCCGGTGCAATGGGAAACTCAAGGCTTACGTAGTTCAGGTTTGTGAAGGCTTGACCTTCAGAGGTATTTAAAAGAAAAATGGAATTTTGAAGGGATTTTCATTCTTTGAAGGGACCTTTAGTCCACTTATGCACAAGATCCGAGGCGGCTACGGCAGAACGGGGGCCTATACAGACTGTTAAACGTTGAACAGCAGGTGAACCGCCAGCTCCTCGTTTAGAGCCCATTGCGTGAGACCAAGGATCCCAAAATATTTTGAAAAGGAGCTTTTTGTTTTTGGAAAGGACCTTTAGCCCACTCATGCACAAGACCCGAGGTGGCTACGACAGCACGGGGGCCTATACAGACTGTTAA
Organism: Canavalia ensiformis; assembly: GCA_026541065.1. Classification (NCBI taxonomy): domain Eukaryota; kingdom Viridiplantae; phylum Streptophyta; class Magnoliopsida; order Fabales; family Fabaceae; genus Canavalia; species Canavalia ensiformis. The sequence continues at coordinate 17,936 of JAMKYM010000093.1, forward strand.
ACGTTGAACAACAGGTGAACCGCTAGTTCCTCGTTTAGAGCCCATTGTGTGAGACTAAGGATCCCAAAATATCTGAAAAGGGGCTTTTTATTTTTTATAGGACCTTTAGTCCACTCATGCACAAGACCCGAGGTGGCTACGGCAGCACGAGGGCCTATACAGACTGTTAAACATTGAACAGCAGGTGAAGCACCAGTTCCCCATTTAGAACCCATTGCGTGAGACTAAGGATTCCAAAATATCTGAAAAAAGGCTTTTTATTTTTGAAAGGACATTTAGTCCACTCATGCACAAGACCCGAGGCGGCTACGGCAGCACGGAGGCCTATACAGACTGTTAAATGTTGAACAGCAGGTGAACCGCCAGTTCCCCATTTAGAGCCCATTGCGTGAGACCGAAGATCCCAAAAAATTCTTGGAAAAGGACTTTATTTTTGAAAGGACCTTTAGTCCACTCATGCACAGGGTCCGAGGCGGCTAAGGCAGCACGGGGGCCCCTACAAGCTACTAAACGTCGAGTAGCAGGTGCACCGCCAGTTCCCCGTTTAGAGCCCGTTGCGTGAGACCGAAGATCCCAAAACATTTGAAAAAGAAATTTATTTTTGAATATAATAAAGATAAGAAAAGAAATGACTTGATATGAAAAAGGAATTTGTTGTCAAGTGAATTTAATTTTGAGTTTTTGAACCTTGACTTGATCAAGGATGAGCTTGACTCGGACTTGATAATTTTGAGGAAAAGCATTTGAAGTTGATTTGGAAATTTGAGAGTGGAAGGATTAAACTCAAAGTTTGATTTAATTTTATTTGAAGAAAAGAGTCAAAAAGGGGAATTTATTTTGAATGTCGGGCTTGAATTGGACTTGATTTAACATAAACTTGACTTGATTTGAAGTTAAGGAAAAGAATTGCGAACATGCTTCTGTAATCAAGCGATAGCAATTTCATTTCAAATCCAAATTAGACAAACAATATCATTAAAGAAACTAGAGAGAAAGAAAAACAGAACACAAAAAAAATCACCAAAATCAGAGGTCATTTGACCAATTAAAAACGAAAATGAAAAACAGAGACGAAGATCAACCTCAAGAACACACAAGATTTTGGCGCCAAAATTTGAATTCAAATCTCAGAATCTTTTAAAAATATTTTTTGGTAGATATGAAAAATTAAAACTGATCAATTGAAAGATATGGATTATAGGAATCAAACAAAACAAGTTTGACATAAATCCAATCAGAAATTAGTAAGTTATGCACAAATCAAACAAGCTAGGTTAATTTCTGCACCAAGATGAACATGCTTCGGTAATTAGGTGATTAAAATTTCATTTCAGATCCTAATTGGAAAAATAATATCATTCCAGAAACTAGAAAGAAATACAAAGAAAAAAATAGAATCACGGATATCGGAGATCATTTGATCGATTAAAAACAAAAAACGAAAAACAGAGATGAAGATCAAGCTCAAGAACACACAAGATTTTGGCGCCAAAATTTGAATTCAAATCTCAGAATCTTTAAAAACTATTTTTTGGTAGATCTGAAAAATTAAAACCAATTAATTGAAAGGTATGGATCATAGGAATCAAACAAAACAAGTTCAACATAAATCCAACCAGAAATGAGAAAGTTATGCACAAATCAAACAAGCTAGGTTAATTTGTGCACCAAGATGAACATGCTTCGGTAATCAGGCGATTAAAATTTCATTTCAAATTAAAATTGGAAGAATAATATCATTTCAGAAACTAGAAGGAAATACGAAGAGAACGCAACAAAAATAATCCAAATCGGAGATCATTTGACCGATCAAAAATGAGAACGAAAACCAGAGACGAAAATAAGCTCGGAAATCCGAGAAGAAGCAAGAAACTTAAGCAGAATAAAAGTAGGATCTAACCTCGATTGGAAGGTGATGAAGAACTAGTTTGAAGGCAGAGGTAGAGAGTCTCCTAGGTCCTCCCTTCAAAAATTCTGAAAATCCCCTCCCTCAAGTGCTTCTCCTCTCTACGTTGGTCCTCGATTTCTTCCCAAAAAATGTCAAGAAGCAAAAAAGAACCCCTTCTTTTCCTGTTTATAGGTATATATAGACACCTTCCTTTCTTGGCAAGGGTCAAGCTCTTTCAAAGAGTCAAAGGTCAGCCCCCTCTCTCTTAGCAAGGGTCAAGTCCTTTCAAAGGGCCAAAAGCCACCCCCTTTCCAGGAGCCAAAAGCCACCCCCTTTCCAGGAGCCAAAAGCCAACCCCCTTGATTTCAAAAGTTTTGTTCCCTATTTTTTATTTTTCAGCTTTTTTTTTTCCAATTTTCGTTTTTTACCTTTTTTGTTTTTATTTTTTCTATTTATTTATCATTTTTACTTATTCTTTAATTTCCCTTTTTTAATTATTATTATTTTTTTATTTATTTTTTTCTTTTTTGCTTTCTGTTTTCTGTATTTCTTACTTTCTGTTCTTTCTGCTTTCTGTTTTATATCTTTTCAAATTTTTAATTAACTTAATTTTTGGTTAATTTTAATGATTGGGGGCCTCGGACATAATTAAGTGTTTACAATTATCCATTGGTGTCCCAATGTAGGGATATTTTCATCATTTTATCGATAGATTTCTAATTTATCTAAATTTTCTTTCTATCCCTGTTTTTCTCTTTGCTAATTATGAATTCATGATGTTAGACGTTTATCATAGTAATTTTGGATATTACATTTTTTCTCCTTGTGAATCCAATGACACATAATCACCTTTCATGATGACATTTTAGAGACTATATTGAGTGATTTGATGAACATCTTCATTTTATCTCTCTAGTAAGGGTAATCTTTCCCAAGAAAGGCTAAGGGCGAGTAACAAAAGATCTTTCAAGGATAAGCTATTTTCCAAATTCCACCATGGATCATTAATTTATTTTCACTTTTCAGAGAGCTTAACCCAAGAGGTTGAGCTTTGATGCCAAATGTAGAAAAATAGATGACACACAAAAGGATGGGTTGAATGTGATGTTGTAGGAAAACTAAGGATTTTCAAAAAATAGATTTAGTGTAATACACTAGTCATCTTAAGACAATTATCCATCTAATAGAATTTAGAGACAAGTAGAGAAAGATTCACATCAGATATTATATTGGTTCACCTTTATTAACATAAGAGCTAAGTTTAGTGTTTGTTATCACACAACAAATATTTCCATTATTCAACAAAGGGTATAAACTCTTAGCCAAAATATAATTCCTAGTATTTTTGTACAAGTCTCTTTCGGCTTAATATATCCAAGGAATATATACTAGAAACTTCCTATCTAGTTATTCTACTTTGCAGAATAAAACTTGAATACAATAAAAAAAACAAATTTATAGTGTTTTATGAACAAAGAAGATTCTTAGGAGAGTAGACAGTTTAGGTTCAGTTTGGTTATATCTCTTATCACTTGTTCATAAGCTTCTCTTTATATATAGGTGGATAAAGTAACCATTTAGATAAATAGGTTTCTAAGTTCTTCTGCACATCCATTAAATGCATGATCTTGGTATAGGTGAAAAGTTATTATTGTGAGTCAAACAAACAGTTGTTTTAACAAGGTACTTCTCACTTTTTCCTTTTAATTTACATTAGACAAATCAAATTTTCATTAATTTTTTGAAAGCTTCTTTTCATCTTGCACCAGTATTAAAAAAAATATTTTTTTAGATCAGTTGGACGAGGTTGTTGAGTATTCTTTTTCAAATAGAACACTTAAATACTTGTATCATCTGAAAATTAGATGCTTGAATCATTTAAAAGATACTTTTCCTTTGTATCTATCTTAATACACAATTCTATATATATTTTTATCATTATTAAAATATTAAAAATTATTTAAACCTTTTAACAAATATTTAATTAAATTATAAACTTCAATAAAAATATTTTTTTGCAAGTTAAAACATTTTATTCTTTAATTTAATTTTCATTAAAAAAATTGGATGAAGTTACAATTATAAAAAATAAAAAATTAATTATTTATAAATCTTATAAAAAAAATTATATTACATAAATCTTAAGTTAACATAAAGCTACTTAATAAATTTTTATGATTTATTATGACAATAAATAGAATATAAATTACTTAATCTCTATCATCAATCATTATATATGTTCAAATATATTTTATTTATTTTATTATTTTTAAAAGTAAAAAAATATTAATCATTAATTAAACATAAAAAAAATTATAAAAAAATAAAGGACACAAATCTGTATAAAGTTATTTAATAAATTTTTATTAAAATAATAATAAATAATAGATTATTCAATCTTTATCGTAAACTAAAATATATTTTATTTATTTGATTATTATTTATTTTTTAAAAGTAAATTTTTTTTAACAATTATAAAAAACTAAAATGTAATAAAACATTAAAATATATTTAGTGGAAGAAAATTATATGAAATTTCATTCAACTTAAATGAAATTATTCAATAAATTTATTTAATTAAAATGATAACAAAGATAATATAAATTTTTGTATTTATATTTTTTATTATATGAATTAAACGGATATTAATTTTAATTATATTTGTTTTAAGTTTGATATAAAATTAATAAAATTAAAAATTAAAATTTGATTAAAATATAATATAAACTTATAAAAAATGAAATAATATAAAAACTTAAATATTAAAACTATTTAATGAGTCATTATGATTAAAATATAAATGAAGATAATATTTAATTACTTTATATATGTTAGTAATTGCAACAAAAATCAAGAATAGAGGATAAATTAAAAGAATAAGATTTAAAATATAGTTAATAAAATAATAATAATAATAATAATAATAAATATGAATAATAAATGATATAATAATAATATTAAATTTTAAATACAAAATATAAAAAAAAACATCAATAATAATAAAATAAAAATCATAATTATTCAATATTTACAAAATAATAAAAATTAATACACAAATTAAATACTATTAAAAATTAATATAATATAAATTTTTAATTCAACTTTTATAATATAGTATTTTTAAATTTACTGCAATAACATAAGTTAGCATAACATATTAATTCAATTATTATCAGTATTATATACTACTGCGTTTATTAATAAGAAAATCGAAACGCGTCAGCTGGTGGGAAAACAAAAATGGCAGGACATATATAATTTACAAGGAAACTGATTTGGGGTTCTTATATCAATATATGCATTAAAAAAAGCTGCTTTGATATATATATATATATATATATATATATATATATATATATATATATATATATTTCATCCTAAAATTTTTATCCATCTTATCAATATTATATTAGTTATTAATAATAAAAATTTATTATTTTTTTAATTTATTTTATTTAAATTTAAAAATATTTATATTATGCCCAAGCAATATACTATAATAATAAAATATAAAGAAAATGATTGACTTTTTAAATCTTAGTGTTTGCCCTGATTTTATGCTAAGGGTTTTAACATATTCCTTTGTAATATTTTCAGTTAATTAAGTATTTTCCTTTTTTAGTGTTTTGACTCTCTAAAAAAATGTGAAACATTATTTTTAAGAAATCTAAATAATTAGTTCAATTAAAAGAAATTATTTTAAAATTTGATTAAAATATGTTATCCGATCATAGATTTGTTATATCATAAATAATCATTATTTCTTATAATGATTTTTATAATAACTATTTTAAAAATCATATCTAACATAATTTTTAATTATTTTGACAGTATAAAATTTTGTTTTAATTTAATTTAATCTATTACTTTACTTATAATTTTATAAATGCTCTAATTTATTTAGTGTTAGTTAAAAATAAAAAGAAGTCTTGTTTAAAAATAATTTAAAAAACATATTAATTTAATTTAATTTTAAAGGTAAAAACTATACATCGTCATATATTAGCTTATATTAAAATGAAATACTTATAAAGGCTACTAAAATGTTAAAATTAAGGACATAACTTTTAATGTAAGATCGTGAATTTTACACTGTCTGTTTACTTTCTTTCGAAGATACACCCCTCGTTTTCAATATATGAATACAGATGATTCAAATCCAAATCCAAAATTGGAATGAAATACTATGAACAACAGCATCGTATCACCCCTATAAAATAATAATAATATAATAGAAATGTTATTTTCGTAATTTCATCCACATCTAACCACCCCTACCTACATTCTAATCCTCAACCTTCGAAAATAAACAATCAGAAGAACGTTCATCCACGTCCCCTTCCATCACCCTCATTCCCTTGTTGGTATCATTGGTTGACCTCGTCGAACCGGTCCTACTAAAAAATGGTGGGGTCCACATGAACCCCCACCGGTCCAGCCGGCCCTGTCCACCGAACCGCTCGTACTGTAGATAGTTTCTCCCCACGCTCCTCGTCCTGTAACCCGTCCTTCCACAACTCTCTCGCTGCCACGTCATACCGCAACTGTTGGTTCGGCTCAACGTGGCCGAACTCACCAACCGGTTCCGCACATCTTCTGGCAACCTCAGGGTAAACCGCTCGCGGTCGTCGCCCGGTCGGACTAGCGAGTGACCCGTTGAGTGAGAACGCGGGAACAGTCTACTAACTCCTAAACCGGTTGACCTCGACCGGATCGGGCGGTTGTGTGCATCCAAATTCACATTTGGAGCCTCCGTCATTATCCTGTCTCGGCCATCTTGATCGACCGGATTAATGCAATTCGGATCGGAATCGGTTTCCGGTTCGGGTCGATTTGGCTCGGATCCACCCGGATCTGGAATCTGAATCGCAACGGAAGAAGCAGTGTCGTCGGGTTTAGGCACGAGGTTGGCACGGCAAACGGGGCAGGTGGAGTGATTTAACAACCAAGCATCGATGCAATCAGGGTGGAACACGTGGCTGCATTTGGGGATCAAACGCAGCGTTTCATCGTCGCGGAACTCGTTTAAGCACACAGCGCATTCTAGCGTCGTCCTTCCAATCTTGAGGCTCTTCACCTCAGAGTACACGAAGACAGGGAACGAATCGATGATGGACGGTTCAAGCCCGCGCGGTGGCCTGCGCTCGACCCCGCCGGTGATCGCGACGGTGAGGTCGAACCTCCCTCTGATCCTCCGTTCCGCGCATTGCCGAGTGTAAATTGAGACGAAGCCCAATGCGAAGAAAACTATGACGAGGATAACCAGTACAACGGCCATGGTCTTATCGAACCTCAACCTCGTAAATGGATCTGGCGGCGGTGGCGACATGTTTTGGAACTGTGCCGTGACCGGCGACAGAAGAAAAAAAAAGAAAAAGAAGAAGGGAGAAGGCACGTTCATGATCAAAATTCCACTGTGGTGGTGCAGGTGCAGGACACTTCATGTGGATGCCCATAGGTGATCATAAAGGTGCAGTGCAGGTTGATTTTTCAGCCGAAGCAAGGGAAGAATGTTTAGCTCATGAGAAAACTTAATTAATACGCACCGTACGTGTCACTGATTGCACTCTGTTTTTATTATTGTTGGTAATAAGGGAATTTGAGGAATATTAATGATTTTGTTTGCTACAAGAAAAAACCACGCAAAAGGCGAAAAGGTTGGGTGCTAAGTGCTAACAATAACATAAAATTCTTGAGCACTTATGGATGGAATGGGAAAGTTGGAAGGTGGAAGGAAAGAGAGACATAAAGAGGAGAGCGTAATGAGGGCGTTAAGGGACTACGGTTTTTGGTGGAGTCGTGGATTTGACTCTGTGCGAGTAGGCTCAATGGGTAGACTTATAATGATTGGGTTTTGACTTCTCAAATCAAGATGGCCCCTAAGGATGTTTAAGTGTGCAATCGCATATGAACAAAATAGTGTAACCCTAAATCCCTCTAGTCGATGCCACCACTTGTGTAAACAGCCTCGTAGGGGTTTAAAAACATCTAATATTTTCTTAATATAAAACACTAATTAATATATTACAACATTAAATATTATATTTTTAATAAAATTTTATTATTTATTAATTTTTATTATGCATCTTTAGATACATTAAAAAGAATTGTATATTCTTTATGAATGGAACTTTTTTAATTCCTTTGCAATTAATATAATAATAAAGTTTTACTTTAAATAAAGATACTTATTTCTGTATAATAAATATATAATCAAATTTAAATTTAGAATCTCATCTAACTTATCTTAATTTTTATTATTAAATCAATTTTAATAATTTAAATAAAAATAAATTTAAAATGTTGTATTATATTTTTCAAAAACTAATATATTAATGGTTTTAGTTCAAAGTCAAAGTTTTTTTATTAAAAATTATAGTGATTGTACATTACTTCCTCTGGTTCAAAACAGTAATCATTTAAAGTTGCGGCATAAGAACTGATAAACATTTAATTATCTTGTTTTTATAAAAATTATTATTTCATTTTTTATTATATCATTTATATAATTTTTCTCTATGATAATTATCTTTAAAGTAAAATTAAAAGAAAAGAATTAATGCTGCATTGAAATTGTTAAGTGAGTGTTTTGAAAAACATCAGTTAAAGTTATTTTAATTGGAAGATATAACATTTTTAATACAAACTTTCTTTTTAATTTTTTTAAATAATATCATTAAAGTATTAATTATTATTTTTATATAAATTAATTTAACAATTTTTAATGTATATAATTTGTTTGAAATAGTCTTATAAATAATATCACAGTAGTGTGTTATTTTATGTTTTTGTAAGTTTATTGCAATTTTCGCTGTAATGAAATGAGTAATGACTACGTTTGATGCGTCAATATATCCATTTGAGTCCCTAAGCATATTCGTCAATTTTCTTGCTTCTGCCTGTCACGCATTCGTCGCGATTGCTATAAGAAATCAGTATTTGGATTATCTTAACATAACTTGTGTTTGGAATTCTTTGCATTCGCACTGTATCTGTATTTTTAAATTTAGATATATAATTTTAGAATACAAATTTTATAATTTTATATAAAACATATTGAATTTGATAAAATTTTAAAATTATTGAATAGAATGGTGTTGCTTGCAGCTATCAAGTCTCAAACCCAAGATGTAAGATCTTCGTTTTTTGGGAATCTTGTTATATTAAGAATTTAGAGAGAAAGTTTTACCGCTTACAATGATTTTACCAAAATTGATCTAAATTAAGGAGATGCCTACAGTTATGTTTAGATTGGGGATAACATTCATGTGGGGGCGAGGAGTGTCGTCTCTACTTTTTCCACATTCCCTCATTTCCATTTGTTTTCCATTTTGGGATAATTTTGGTCCTGATTTGCATCTTCCACGTCTCCACACACGTCTCCACGAGATCCCTAATATTGTGAAAGAATAATATTTCTAGTCCTTTCTATATAGGAATTTTGTTCTAATCTTTTATTATAAAATTATTTCCAAATGAATATTTATTAATTATATTAATTTTTGTTTAAAAAAACGTTAAATGATTGTGTTAAAAATAATTTTTTCGACTTTTTTCTCTAACGAAAAAAAAATGATTAATCACAATTTCTTCTCTTATTCATGGTAATTAATTAATTAGGTGATAAAAATAAAGGTAAATTTTAAAAAAAACATATGAATGGTTGATAAATTTAATATCATTAATTAAATTTGACCCATTTTTTAATTCTTGTGAGACAGTTAAAAGACTTTATAAATAGGATTAGTCATAGTAAACAATAAATAATAAAAAATTAATAAAAATTTTAAAAAAATAAATTAGTATTGTAAAATAGATTAAATAAAAGATTAATAGTGTGTTTTACAATATATTGTAGTTAAATAAAAAATAAATAACCAACTAAAAATTTTAAGATAATTTGAGTCCTATTTGAATGATAGCTATTTTGATAATTAAATAAAATAATTAATATTTTTTTAATGTTATTTTTATTAGCATTAAGTATTCAGCTATTAGATAAAAGTTATCTTTTGTTTTATCCTTAATATATTTTGATAATTTTTCATTTATTATGAAATATTACTCTTTTGTATAATTTTTTTATATTATAGTATTTAAATTAATTTTTTTATTAATATTTTATTTATAATAAAATATTTAAATTTTGTTGATAAAATTTTTTAAAGATAAATTAAATATTTTTTATAGAAATTATTTAAAATTTATTTATAAAAATTAAAAATAAATATTTTAATTTCAAATAAAAATTTATTTATTTAAAAATATAACTTTTATTAAAAATATATCATAAATAATAAAATAAATAAAAAATTATCAAGCTATTGTTATTAATATATAATGATTAAAAATAACTATAAATTTATTTATATAATTTTTAATAAAAATATATAAATAAAAAATATTATTCTTTTTTAATATAATAATTTGGTTTAAATAATAAAATATTAAAATTCATAATCAATAAAAAATTATAGTACTTAAATTCTAATTTAATAATAATATTTTTATTTATCATTTTATTTTTATTAAATTTTTAAATTTTAGCTTCTAACTACCTTTTTAGGTTTTATTTATTTTTTCAACCTTTAGATAATCTTTTAATTTTTAAATAATTTATCTACTAGTTTATCAGATATCTCTTAAAAATGAATTTATATATATTAATTATTAGAGAATGTTTGATATACAATTTTTTTATTTATGATAAATGTATTTGCTAAAAATTATAATCTTTGAGAATATTTTTATCATTTAAGAAAAAATTTATTAATTGAATATAAGGATATTCAAACTCATTTATATTAGAAGAGAATGAAGTCTGTATAAGAAAGAGGACTAACACACCGACCGACCAGTATGAGAAAATACCGTTACCACCTTTATAGCATCTAGCTCTAAAGCAGCACCAGGAAGTCACTTTGACCCTATCTACAATCCCAATCTGATTCCGTACTTGGTTATTGAAGATTATACCATTCCTAACTAGTCAGGAATGCCAATATTTTCCCCCCTATTAAATGCTAATATTTTAATTTGTTTAATACGTACTAATCTTTCATGAATATGGACTATAACTATATATTTTTAATGAAAAATATTATAGAAACTAAAATCTAAATAAATAAAATATATTTAACAGTAAGTATAAAAAAATCAAGCAAACTAAAATATAAAAATAATAATACTATAAAATAAAATTAAATAAAAGCGAAATAACCGAAACTGTACATAGAATTTAAGTTAACTCTAAGCCAAATAAATATATATGAATAAAAGAAGAGATAATTTAGTAGTCATCCAATTATCAATTTCTTCTTACTTAAAAAAAATGCTTAGTATGATTTTATATTGTTTATTTTTCTGATTTGTGTGATCAGAGAATGTTCACCCATAATATTGGCCCACAAAAATGGCTTCAGCCTACATAACGGAAGTATAATATCAATAGAAAAAAAAATCTGCTAAACTCATGCCAAAAGATTATTACTTTATTAATTTATGAAAAACTTAGCTAAGCCAACTAAAGAAATTGTGAAAACAACTTACAATTATTTATGATATGTGTCGTAATTCAATGGTGAAGGTGCAATAAGTATTTTAATTAAAATAACTGTAAAATTTATATATCAATATAATTCAAATTTTTTAATTAAAGTTTAACATATAATTAAAAATGAAATTAGGCTGAAGTAAAATAAATTTTAAATATTTTAATTTGATCTATTTAAAATTTTAGAAATTTGAGTTTGAGTTGTTATTTTTAAATTTTTTTTTAAATTTGATTTGATTTAAAATTTATGAATCTATTTAAAAGTTTATATTTTAAAAAATATTAATAAATAAATTTAAAATTTATATAAATGATTGATTAAGAAAATCTGAAACTAAATACAAACTTTATAATTTTACAACTATTTATTTTGTAATATTAGATTATAATATTAGATGTATTACATATGACATCTTTTTTGTAAAAGATCATCCTAAGAATTAATGATTAAGTTGTAGTCTTATAAAGATAGATGAAAACGATTAAGAGGAAGATTTTATTTTGAGAAATTTTTTTTTTTTGTTTTAAATTAAAAGTTTTAATATTTAACAAATTAGATAAATATATTAATATTATATAAATATAATATATTAAAATAAATACTATATCATCTATAATATATTAAAATAAATATAATAAATATAAATATATAATATATAAAAATAAATAGATTAAACAAATTTTTTTATATTTAAATTAATTTATTTTTTTTAAATTTTTTTTAACAAGTTTAAATCTTCTTATTTATAAAAATAAATCAAATTAAATTTTAAACCAACTAAATCATAAATTTCTATTGAATAGTCTTTTTTACTTTTATCCTTATATACAATTGAGGCAATGGAATAAAAATCCAAAATTATTATTATAGATAATTAGCATGCATAATTTATACGATTGTATTTAAAATATATTAAAATATTTTATAATTATAAATAATTAATTAATCTTATTAAATTAAAATAATTTAAATTTTTTTATTTAACAATAATTTTTTGTATTTTTACTTTATATAAAAATTTTATATTATAAATAAAATTATGTATAATTTCTATCATTATTATTCTCCTAAAATAGATCTTAACCTTACCATAAAAATATTACTACAAATTTCTAGATAAAATAATAGTTATTTTTCACCATTTCTGAATGCCTACATAAATTCTTTTTTCCCTTACTTACATCAATTTATAAATTTTAAACTATGTTAAGGTATAGTTTAATTTTAATAGAGTCATGTTATTTTTACATAGATATAGTAACTATATTAAGTTACATTTCTGCAATTAATTGATTAATGATACTTATAACCCCTTAACTACATCTATAATACCATTGTTATTAGATTAACTAATTTATACAAACAATCAATTAATTATATTCTATAATTAATTAACTCTATTTTATTAATTGATTATTAATTATGTTTTTTATTCACCATTTTATATTAAGTTATTAATTATTTTTTTATACCATTAATCACTAATAATTGATAATATAATTGTTAATTGATTATAAAGTACTTTTAATTAAATGTAACACGATGGATTACTATAAATATGTGTTTATCATTTTTTCTTTTAATATGGATCTATCTATTACAAAATAACATTTTCTATGTGAGAAAAATGAATTTTTAGACTTTAAAGGGATTTGTACTTCAATAAGAAACTGTTAAAATGCTTTTGTAATCTGATACGAAATATTTTGTTCCAAAGTTGTATAATGTCTAATAACCGATCATGGTTAGAGAAAAAAAGTTTTAAAAAGCATATAAATAATTTAAAATATGATCTTTTAATTTTTCTTCATTAAAATAAATTAGTTTTATTTAGTTATTTTTTATTGAAAATGGTGGCAGAGACAGTAGGTTTATTTCGAAATCAACAAGTTATCACACTAATCAAATATTAGTTTAATTAATATAATAAAAAATAAAATTATTATAAAAATATACTGTTGTAAATTGGCTTCTTAATTTGTTTTTCGGCTTATGCATTATATAAGAATTTGAATACCTCTTCTTCATAAATCTTTCTTGGCTAATCAAAAAGAATTTGCTTGTCTTTTTAGTCTGCCTCAACATTTCAATTTTCTAAATTTTATGTGAAACGGAGGACTATTGTTCGTTTCCGTAGACGACACGCAATTTTAATCCAGATCTCCGTAACAAGAAGGAACTTTCTTTCTCAAATTCCAAATTGAATTCACTTGCAAGTGATACGGCGAATAATTTCTAGTAGGTAATGGAGCTTCTTTTTCTATTCATCTCACGCTAAAGGAGCAAATTAGTTTCACTTATTAAGTTCCTTCAAATCATTTTTTTTAAAAAAACAAAAATTATTTGAAACTCTTCTATTTATTCTCCTGTCATTTAAATTCATCCTTTCATCCAATTTTTATTAAATAGTTGCGTATGTAAAACATTAAATATCATATAAAATATTTAATTAAATCTAAAATAACAATATTTTAAAATTAAAATGAATTTAAAGAATATTCTATTTAAAATAACAATGATATTATAATATTTTTTATTTTATATGTTGTAACTTTTTACTTTAGGATTTGTTTAGTAAGATAGTATTGAGTGATGGTTCATATTTCTTCTTTTATGTAATCTAGCAAAAGTGGTATTTGAAGATTAACCATGAAGAAGAGTGGTAGAAAGGTTATTCAGACCATTTATTTCTACTTTTTCACATTAAATTAATATGAATATTGTTATAAAATTATAATTAAGATCTTTTAAAGGAACTTTGGTAAACTCAATTATAGATGCTCTAAAGGAAGGTCATGACTTTTTAGTATGAATATTTTTACCATTATAGTGCTTTATGGTTGTCATTAAATATATTCTGCTATATATATCACACACAGAATCCATAAAAAATATCAAGAATATCTTATGTAAAGTTATGCTTAAATCTTAAAAGAAAAATGACTTTATTATAGTAATGGATATTTTAATAATGCATATTAGTTCTCAAGATTTTTAAAAGATTATGAACATTAGTCCAAAATTTTTTTAAAATATTTCAAACTTATCCTCATGGTACCTTCTATATATCTAAGATAAAATTTCATTTATTTTGTTTATAATCTCTTAAGTTAGTATGGAACAGTTTCAAGAACCACATTCAATTGTTCTTATTTTCAATATCTACAATAGCATAAGTTATAACTCAGACTTGTATTTCTTGTTTGTTCTTAAACACTCTTCCATATGTATGCTTCGATATGAAGATTTTGATTTGACCTTATCACACCTTCCAATCACATGATTCCTCCTTACATTTGGCCCTATCTTTAATTTTGTCATTCTTTACCCACATAATTTCTCTCCCAAGTTGAATCATGTAAGCTTTCACCCTTTAATTAAATGAATTAAGGGTAGAAACCACTTTAGTAAACCTTAAATTGAAAATTAATCCCAAAATTTAGTTCATATATTAGAAACATATACATTATCTCAGTTACCGTTACAATGTTTTGATCTTCAAATCTTAAAAAATTGTAGGAACAGTTTCCAATTATAAGAGTAGTTTCCAATTGTAAGAGCATTTTTTCATTTTTTTTTAAAGTAAAGAGTTAACTTCTTGTAACATCACTAATTTCTCATAATATACTTTCTAGACTACAAATAGCCTTTAGTAAGAAATAAAGTAGAAATAAGAGCAAAAGTCAAAGAAATTAGAAAATTTTAGCAAATGACAAAAACGCTCTTACATTAGGATAACATTAATAAATATGTAAAAAACCTAAAACAAAAGTTAAACGATATTCGAAGAGATTAGAATACATCAAAGATAACTAGAAAGTTATAATAAAAGAATAGTAACAAAGAGAAGACAAAAAAGATAATAAAACTCTGAAAATATCCAAAACATCCTTAGAAAACCTTGTCTTTCACAAAGGCTAAAATGTTCTTGGAAAAATTGAAAATGACATTAGAATGATTTGAAAGTGAACCAATAAGTGTTAGAAATATCATAGGAACATTTTAGGAACCTCCCGAGAAATGTTGAGAAAAATTATTAAAATAATCCAAGAAGGTTGGTAGGGCAAAAAAATGCAGAGCAAAAGTCAAGAAGTGAGTCCCACTTCGGGAGCACGAAATTTCATGTGGAAAATGAGGTGATGGCTCACCCCATGAGTCATCACTTCAATTATGGCATATAAGACTGTCGCAACCATAATCACGACGAGATGACGAACTCGCTAAAATTTTAAAAATAATTTATTTATTATGTGAAGTCGCCATCAAATTTTTATTGAAGGGAAAAAATTTGGAAAAACCTTAACTTGAGGAAGAATCTAGGTTTGGGAGTCGGTTACGAGTAGAGAAGGTGTTAGGCACCCTACTCACCCGTTACGAAGAACGGTACCCTTAAACTGAGTGTGTGATTTTAATATTTTGAAAAACTGTTTGATCCCTTTAATTGGAATGAAAATAAATAAATTGATGGAAGATAGCCTGATAGGACTTGATCCTGCTCCTACGTATTCCCTGGTGCAATGGGAAACTCAAGGCTTATGTAGTTCTGATTTTGAAGGCTTGGCCTTCGGAGATGCTTGAAAAAGGAATAGAGTATTTTGGAAATATTTTAAGGGAAATCCTTAGTCCACATATGCATAGGATCCAAGACAACTACGACTGCATTGAGATCCATATGAATCCCTAAACATCGAACAACAGAAAAAGCTACTAGTTCGTGCTTAGGGTTCATCGTGTGAGACTAGGGATTCAAAATGAGGTTTTTCTTGAAATTATTTACAAAAGGATTCTTAGTCCACACATGCACAGGGTCTAAGACAACTACGGCTGCACTGGAACCCATATGAATTCCTAAACATCGAACAACAGAAAAAGCTACCAGTTCGCACCTAGGGTTCATTGTGTGAGACCTAGAGTTAATGAATTTTAATTTATAAAAATTATAAAGATAAAAGAGAAGTTGACTTAGGTTGAAAAAGAATTGGGCTTGATTAAAAGAACTTGATTTGAAGTGAACTTTGATTTAAAATTTGAAGAAAAGAATGAAATTTTGATTGAAAATGAACTTGATTTTGATTTGAAAGAATGAATTGAACTTGGCTAAAAAAAAAACATGGTTTTTATTTGAAAGAGAGAATTAAACTTGGTTTGGAAAAAAGAACTTTGTTTTTATTTAAACTTGATTTGGGAAAAGGAATTTTGATTCTATTTTTGATTTTATTTGAACTTAATTTGGGAAAAAGAATTTGATCATATTAAAAGAGTTGGGATAAGTACGATTTGAGGAAGATAAATTCGCTATGTTTGGGCTTAATTTAAATTACTAATGTCCCTCACATAAAATTTAGTGGAATTGGGAGGGACCCAATTGGAGGGGAGCCATTAATATGGCCCCGTTCACCTTAACAAACATCGAAGTCCCGTGTTCATAAGCGGTTATTTGAGGCCCAATTTGCATTGTCTAATGTACCTCTTAAGCCAAATCAGCATGGCCCTGACGTCCAGCATGCTCCCATGTGGTTTGAACCCCTCTTGAGCTAGTTCTTGAATTGGCATGAGTGAGCATTTAAAAGGAAAACATAATGTGGGGATCTACTATGGGTTGTGAGTGCATGATGAGCCAAACTACCCCCTGGGCCTCAAGTTTTTATCTGGCACAAATTTGTTTAAAATATTGAAGGCAGTAGAGATCCCCTCTCTTTATTTGTCCATTAGTGGTCCCCACTCCATTTACGTTCATTCATTTACCTTTGCATGGGGTCTCATCCGACGTGCATGGTTTGGTGGGCTAATTGGTGGGCCCCTCATTCACTTTGACTTCATGAATATTGCATGAGATTATACCCAACGTTAAATTCATAAGTAAGGAAGCTAGCAAGTAGGTTCATTAATGGATTAAACTTAATTAGCCAAGTTATTAGTCAACAAGTATAAAATTTATAACACTTAAACTTAAGTAAGTTATGAATAAGACTTTCAACTTAAGGAACACAAAGAGAAACATTAAAAAATCCATTCGGCCAACTAGAGAAGAAATTATATATACCATAATCTTACATTAGAAAAATACTAAGAAGAACTTAATATTTGAGAAAAGGAAAGGTTGAGAGGCAATTGAGAAGGATGAGTGTACTAGGTTCCTATAAAAGATTTATCATAAATCCTATAAGAGATTTATCATAAATATTATGAAATAAAGTAAGATGGAAAAGCACCTGGAGGAATGCTTTTGAAGAAATCTACATTAAACATAATTAAGAAATCTTAATTGGAAAGTTGGTTTCTATTTAGAATAATTATGCCAACTTGTTGTGTTGTCTTATGAGTACACAAAGAAGAATGTAAAGTGTACGAAATGTACTCTTGATTGCTTAAAAAAGTGATGTGTTATATGATGTTCATATGTGGATGATAAATGTGATGATAGATTGAATTAGAGACTATATGTGCTCTCTTGAATTATGTATGAAAATTGATATGAATTATGGTTCCATGAATAGATGAATTATATGAGAAATTAGATGATTGGGATGCCATTTGTGCATACAATATTGGTTGAATATTGAGCATGCATATTATCACAGAGACTTAAAATATAACCTAATAAGTCAAAAGATCACTAAAGAAAAAATCTATGCCTATTATCATAGGGCTTGTGTACATATGGAGGTCACAAGACTTTTCATATGGAAGTCATAGGACTTTAAAAAATTATGATGGTGACAACCATCTGAAATAAACTCATATCTTAGAGCAGAAGGTAGAGTATGTGGAAAGTGAAAGATATTGTTTGACTAAGATTGTTAAGAATGTGCCTTAAATTAAATTGTTATAGAAAAGATGACTAGAGAATGAGAATAAATTATGAGTGAATATGCCTTAAATTAAATGGTCATAGAAAGGGTAATTAGAAAATGAGAATGAATTATAAGTAAGGCATGAATGAAAGATAATCAAATGATATTTGTGATGTAACGTAATGTGATATCAAGAGAATGAAAAATGTATGAAATTCAAAATAAGTTTCTTGTATGCTTGCGATAGAAGTTAGTTTTAGTAATTGTAAAAGAAATCCATTTCAGCTAAAGATTTTCTAAAAATTTAAAAATGAACCTGTATGCATGCCATGTTTCTAAATAAACTAAAGTGGTTGGCTTGAAAATGTTGACACAATAATTAGAGTAGAATCCTATTGAGAAACTTAGTTTATCACCACTCTCCCACTATTTTCTTTCCCAGACACTAATAATGTCGTTTATGGAAGCAAGGGTATTCGTTGAGATTGACAATTTAAGTTGGGTTGTTGAAGCATCGGGGGTCCTCATGTCCAAAGCACTGATGGAAATTTAGCATCGCCTTAATAATGTATATTTTATAATATAGCTAGATGATTGTATTGTAATTATTTAGTATATAGTTTTGTATCATAGTATATATGAAGTATGTATATGGTAGGAGTAGTTGTATATGTAACTAGGTGTGTGAAGGCATATATGTCTTAACTTAGCTTATCTTAAAGTATATATAAATTTGGACTGTATAGCTATAAAGATTGTATAATTCTTGTCATGCTTGTGTTTGTAATAGCTTGTAATTCTACTCAGTAAAGAGAAATAGAAAATTGCTAAAAGTAACAAAGACAATTTATTGATTAAACGCGAGCAAGGATGTCCACTTATTTATTTTTTAATACAATAGTTATTCCGAGGATGTTTGCATTTTATATCAAAATGTTTTAAATAAAAAAAATTTGCCATATTTTTACTTATACTTAATTTTTAAAGATTCTGTATGATGAAGTAATAGTCTAATAATAAAACTTATATGTACAATTTAAGAATAAAAACAAATTTTATTATTAAGATGTTACACTTCTCAACAAAACAAAACATAATTTTTCCTCCAATAGAACAATTGTTTAATCTAATTTAATCACCCACACTGACCAATCAAGACAATGTCATTTTAAATTAAAAAATAACTTACATAATATATTAATTTCAAAATAGCGAGGAAAGAATAAATGTAAATAATAAAATAATAAATTAAAAAATTTTAAATAAATTTTTTAAACTTAAAAAGTAATTTGCAGAAAGTGAGAAACTAACTTATCCTTTTATTCTTCGTCTTATCATAGGCGCAGAAATTTCATTTACTTTATTGTTGTCTTTGATGCAGGACATAACTTCGATGTTTTTGAGAAGTGCTTATCCAACAATGTCCACTCCATTTTCATGGTAGGAATATGCTTCTCAAATATTACACGCATTGCGACAACTGTATTAGATCATTAAATATTACGCTGTAAGTGTATTAGCCCGTAGTTCCAATCATTGCTATTTCTATAATGAATATTTTCGAAGTATTTTAATAACTTTAATACCCTCCGGTTGCTTTAATTGAAAGCGAGCATTCGAATTGGTCAAGGAACCAAAGTTCTTGAGCTATACGGATAGTGTGTGTCCATTTTTTTTATGGATATAAGCAGTTATGCATAAAAGTGAGGACTGTATATATTAATGAAAAGATATAAAGTTTAAAATGAGCTCAACGTTGTCGTCATCATCTAATTTATTTCTTTTAAATTGAACTATAAAAATAAGGTTGAATCCTTTCTCAGAAGATGCAGAAAGGAACATAAATTAGAGTAATCTACTGTCAAAGTTTCATGGAGGTATGAATAAAAGCAAAGAAAGACGAAAGCTGATCCAAGTTATCTATAAAGAGTTGAAAAACTTGTTGAAGATTGGATAGATTTTTTGATGTAGTATTGGGAAGAAGTGAGAATTCGATGTGTCTATGAATGAATAGAGGTTTGTCCAAGTCATCAAAATTGAGTTACTGTTTGAAAAATATTACATGTACTATAGCTAGGACGGTTTTTTCTTTCCTATTGCATACATTTAAGACCATTCTAGAGGCTTCTAAAAGATTCACAAATGTCTTGGAATAGGTATAAATATTTGAATAAAAGGATGAAAAAATATTTCAAGATACTTCCTTACAAAAAGATAAGAATACATATATGGGGATATAAAGTACTGTTTTGATGCAAAAGTACTCAAAATCCCACCTTTCCCTCTAAGTACCTAGTTGGGCAAAGGATTCCACAGGAAAAAAATAAAAAATAAAAAAGGAAAGAGAGAGAAACAAAAGAAAAAACATAGAAAAGATAGAGAACAGAAAAGGAAAAAAGAACATGCGTGAGGAAATGATCAAGAGCATAACAACACCATTCATTTATCTTTTGTTCTTTAGTGGAAGAATTAATCTTTCGTATTTTAAAATTTTTAGGTTGAGCTCAAATTTGACATATCCATTGTTTATATTAAGGGATCTTAATAGTGTTTGCATTTTATAGTATTGTAAAACCAATATGAGGTAGACTTTGTGCCGGCTTGGATAGGTTAGAGTTAAATAATCTACTTTTAGATAATGTACATAAATAAGATAGGGGTTGAAAGAAAACTAGAGTTTCTAGCTTCGAGAGGTTATGCACGCCGAAAGAAAACTACTTGATTCAAACTTTAGAGGCTATAGGGTAGATCAAAACTACTTGTATATATGTATCTTGAAAAGGTTAATCTTGAATTAAGACTACTTGATTGGAATGAGAAATCACAATTAGGTTAAGGCTGACTACTAAGAATCAAAACGGGTAGAATTTTTTAGAGATGAAACCTAAATACCATGCCTGTCTATACTCACTTTAGAAAAGACTCCTATTCATACCATTAACATATACATTAGCTTTAATAGCAGCTTTATTACCGGCTCCTATATCGATTGGGTCATATAAATCTATATTATACGCCATATATATTCTAATGAAATGAAATATTTTAGCAGGTGGTTATCACCTTTTGCTTTTTGATTTTTAAATTAAATTTAAAAATAAAATATTTGTATAAAATAATTTAAAATTTATTATTAATATATTTTAAAAATAATTTTAACTTAATTTTTAAAAATAAAAAATTTAAAAATTATTATTTTTAATTTAAAATCTTTTTATTTTTAACTATATATTTATATGCTTAAATTACAAACATTATTATCATAATAATTATGGTTATAACCAAAAGATCATCACACGATTTTTATTATTACTATAATAATAATAATAATAATAATAATATTATTATTATTATTATTATTATTATTATTTATTTTTATTATTTTTAATGATTTATTTTTTATTAATAATTTTTTTATTTTTGGTAAATTCATACTAAAAGAGTAAAATAAAGTAAGTTTACTTACTTTTATAACAATATTTAAATATTAAATAAATTGAATTAAATTGTTAAAAAATTTAAAATAAAAAATAAAAAATATTTTAAATAAAAACTTAATGTGCTATTTTTTTAAAAGAATGTTCAAACATTTTTTGAATTGTGAAATTAACACACAAAACTAATTAAACAAAAAAATAAAAAATCACATTTTATATTGTGATTCAATTTGATTTTCGATTTTCATTGTGAAAATCAAATCCAATTAAGTCTCTTATATAATATATTTTTGTGGACGTAATCAACAAATATATATCATCAATATATTTTTGTGGGCGTAATCAAAAAATATATATCATCAAGTACTTAAAGTTTTATGTTTAAAGTCTCACCTAAGTGAGAATCATATAATTTAAAATTTAGAGTTTTAATGTAATATTTGTTTAATATACTTTCATATCAACTTAAATAATTTCATAATTTAATTTCTAACCAAGTCAATCCTTAATCATCAATCACAAAAATTTAATCCAATAAATAAATTTAAACATAATTAAATATAATTTTATAAATTTTAAGTATTAAATAAATTTTTATTCTAGAACCAAGAAAGTTCTAAAATTATTCCTACACTCTACCTGAATCTCCTTCACTTACCTTAATGATTTCAAATTTTGAAGAGGTAATGTCCAAGTCTCAAACTCTTAAAAACTTTGTTCCTTTAACTTCCTAGAGTACGTATAAAATATAAAATAATCAATTTTAACAAATAATTTATTAAACATACGAATGGGAATTCCGAACAAATGTCAAACTACTTACCAATGGAAACTAAAATAAATGGGAAAATGACATCAAAATAAAACTTCAGGCATGTCATTGGAGTGTTCTATCAATGGAAAGCTTAGTGGTGGGTTCGCATGTGAGAAAGAAAAATGTTCCACAGTCGAGTAACGGTGAGGAGTCACAGTTTTGAGAACTAAATGGAGATAAAAATAGTTTTGTGCTGAAATCTAAAACCGTAAAAGTGAAGGTTGAAATGATATATTTTGTACTTTAGTTTAATGGAAAAATGGCGATGAACTTATTAAGAGAAATCAAAGAATTTCCGTAGGGAGAGATATGTGGGGGAGAGAGAAACAGATAGAGAGAGAGAACTTGTTGTATATGAAAAAAAAATTAAAAGAAAAACTAGAAGCGATGGTACGATCCAATAGAAGGGGAAAAGCAATATCCTTTTTTATTTTGTTGAGCAAACCTATTTTTTTTATTAAAAATCATACTAGAAATACTACATAAAAAATAAAAATACATACTTGAAAATTTTCATAATAATATATGGCTATCATAATTAGAAACCACACATATATCAACAAGAGTTGAACACAAGACACATTTATCAACATAGATATAATTAAAAAAAAATTAAATGTTGTTATGACCAATATGTAAAAAACTGGATTATATATCTAGTTAGTGATCCATAGATATGATTAGATGGAATTCAAATCCAACCAAAGGGATAAGTAAAGATGGAATTCATTGCCTTAATCCATGACTACTTGCTGGATATAAGATCTCTAACTTTATTCATTTATGTAGGTCCTTCCTTAAAAATTATGGACTACATGATAGAAAACTAGAATATTTTTACGTATATTCGTCTATGTGTTTCCTCCCAAAAATAGCCCTAAAAATTATGGACAAATGTAACTTTCTTATATTTGTTAATGTAGTACTCATTCCACATCAATTTGGATACATTTAAAAAATTTATAGAATAAAAACTTGTTGTGTGTAAAGTATGTGCCAAGTTTTATCCACAAACAAGTATACCTGTCAATGTAGAAATGAAATATTTAAGACCTCTAGTATTAATCTCATAGGAACTATGTCAACAATTCTTAAAAGAAGTTTTGAACACCAACTTTTGAGATCACCAAAAAGGAATTTTGTTTGCAATGAAATGAGAGTATAAAATCAAGAATACACATGTAAGAAAAATGGAAAAATATAAGCACAAGTTCAATTATGGGAAGGTATGGAACTTTGGATCCCTTTATGACTATACCCAGTTTCACTTCCAAACTTCCTTATGTATGATTGAAGATCAATTATTAACAATCCATTTTAATCTATTACTACTTAATGATCATGAAATAGTAAAATTATTTTCCTTAAGTATTACTCCCAATGATCTTGCAAGGTATATAAATAAGAGAAGTGTAAAGAACATTCAGAGTCATTAATTTAATAATTGGTTAGAAGTCTAGGATTTTGATTGATCCTCTGAAATTCTTAGATCCAATTTATTATAAAGTTCAATTAGTTGGGCAATGATACAATCTTCTATCCCCCAAAAAACTTACAAATCAAAAAGAGTGATTAGTTCCTATTAATAAATTAAGTGTAATAAAGCAATCATAATTGAATGAAAGAACAAATAATCATTCATAAAGGAAATTAGAGATTCAAATGGTTAGATCACAACTTTTACCAAAGCTCTGTGATTTAGAGATTAGTTATACATAGTAAATAAGAACAGAAAAAAGCATGAAAATATATCAAAATAATCCATAATTCTAATCCTAAAAAAAACAATGCAAAACCATAATGGTAACACGGTTGGAAATGGGGTTTTGCTTATAAGATCTTGCAGGAGGATGCTGAAGAAAGAAATGGAAATAAAGGAATATGAAAGTAAGAAATGGAAGATGAAATAAGGAGAAGTGTCTCCCAAATAGAAGGGATGATTTCTTCCAAGGTGTAGTCTCCCTTTTTATAGGAATGACTTGGACTTTTTTTACTACAACCTAGGTTGATCTAAGTCACCTTTTGAGACGTTCGAGTTGATCTAAATCTTTCATCATGGCATTAGGGCTTATTGGGATCAGTTTATACATCAATAGGACTAACTTGGATCATTTAAGGTTGGCACTATTAGACTTAGGTTTGCATTGTCAAGTTAGTAAATTCAAAATGTTGCAAGGTTGTGCTCTAGGCTGGCATGATCATGCTCATCATCCGGCATAATTGTGTCTGAAAATCATGAATATTGTGAGGGCGTGCTTGAGTCCATCACGGTTGTGCTGGCTTTCTCCAAGGATATTTTGGTCCTTACATTGCTTCCTTTTTTTTAATGCCCTATTTTAGCTTAAAATATGTCTACTTTCTGATTCTCTACTTACATGATCATTCTTGAAAGAAATAAGAAAAATTAGGTGAATTTACAATTAAATAATCATAATTGATCAAAGATAGCCAACAATTAAGAAATCAACTCACACAAAAATTCTTAAAGAGAAATTTTATTGATCATAAAACTATTTTATATTGAATCCTTAAATCCTATTATATAGAAAATCTAATTGGGCCTATTATATAGAAAATCCAATCAAGCATAACAAGATACTTAAACCTTAAATAAGACATACCAAACTAACCTTAACTTAGATGAAAATTAGATCAAGAATCCTATTACTTAAGCTTCTTGACAATATGACTACATAAATTAATTTATCTTAGATTTGGATTTGAATCGATGTACTTGTTCAATGTTCTTGGTCCAGTTCCTAGCAATCAAATCTCCTATTCCTTGTAAAGGATCATTCAAGTAATCATTTTTATTTAATGTGGTGCTTATGTTTACATATCTTCCAAATCAACCACGTTGTGCAGCATTCAAAAAATAAGTGACCCATGGTTTTTGCACTACTAAGCATAGTGGTAAACTAATATTTATGTTGGTTAACATTTCTCTACAATGAAACTCTAATATATAGGAATACTCCTACATCTGTCCTGAAGAGTTTCTACCTTCATTAGGTGCACTTGTTCCATAAGTTCACAAATGCCATATAGCCTGCATTTATTAAATTAACTTTCACTCCAAATGCAAGTTCATACCATCTTAGGATCTCTTTAATTATCCATAGATTCTGAAAATTTGCATTCGTAATTAGAATGGTCTCATTTGTATATTACAACAAGCCTACTAGAATATTTTCAATGTAAAATGGCTTGGACACTCCCTTTTAAATTTCCTTTTCTGCCATGCCTCTAAAACCATTTATAGCCATAATATACATCAAATATGTGAGCATATCTTGAGACCTTTATGTATCTTCACTTATTTTGTTGTTCCTCCATTAGTGAGGGATGAAAGATGCCCCCACATACATAGGCTATGAGTTAGCTCTTACATTTTTTTTTTGACAATCCCATTCTATTCTACATATATTCCATGAAATTCATGAGATAGAGTTTAAATCCTTGCAAAATAAAATTTAAAAATGAAGCATGCTTTCGACTTATGCTTGGAAAAATCAAGAGCTTCATTGAGTATTAAGACCCCATCCACTATATGTCTGTCAGGAAAATGTAGTAATTATATGGTCCATAATTGCTAATACTGGTTATATAAATAAAGAGTCATATAACTATTCATGACTTATCCTTATCCCACAGTTAATCCATGACTTTTGAGATACCACTATTAACTACCACTGTTGGAGAGATTTTTATATAGGAAAAATGTCTCTATATATACAATCATCTAAAGTAAGGTCCCTAAGCACATATACAAAATATTCCATCTAAAAGTGAGGTATTTATTTCAATCCTTTTTTGCTGCATTTTAAACTCTGTATGATGTTTAATTTCTAACATTTGGTATCCGAGTATAATCCTCTTATCTTGTTGCAAGAGTTATGCGTGATATATGCCTGATATGGTTTTGCCTATTTTAAATAAATGGTTTCATATTTAAAATCTTTACTTATGAATGTATAATTTCAATGCTTAAACTATTGCTATAATTATATGTGTACTTTGGTTATAAATGCTTATAATTGTGAAAAAAATTATTTGAGTACATGAAATTAAATCTATTGTATAAGGTAATTTGCAATAGATGTTATTTAATATTTAGTGATTAAAATAATTTTATTTAATTATGATTTAGCCACAACAACCCTAATTAGATGAAATTATTTTTAGAATCGCATAAATAATCATAGATATTAAATAATTATATATATATATATATATTATAATATCTTGTGATGAGTATAATTTTTAAAGAGTAGCCATAGCATTTTTACTTTGGAAAAAATTATATGTATGCCATTTATATTTAAAGATATTACTTCCAATTATTTTGTTTTTAATATGATAAATTTAAAGATCCTTATTATATTATATTTATGAAATAATTAGGATAAAATAATAAATTATATTTCTTAATTACCACAAGAATTAAGGAATAGGAACATAATTTAATACTTCTATCAATATAGATATATGAATTTATTTGAATTAGAAATTTAGCCCCCATGTAATTTTTATGTCATGAAATTCATATTTATTTGTATGTTTTTCATTTGCATTGGTAAAACATAATTAAGTTTCCTTATTTTTATAAGCATGATAAAATAAATGTTTTCTATGTAGTTTTTCAATCTGTGAATATTTTTGATATGAAGTATGAAATTCCTGAGCTTAAAGGTGATAATTATAAGGTGTGGAAGGATAGAATTCTTCTTCATTTGAGTTTGATGGATATTGATTATGCTATCCGTAAGGATGAACCGCCTTTGATTATGGAGATTAGTGAGCCTAATGATGTTAATCTTTATAAAAAATGAGAGTGATCTAATTGTCTCTATGTTGTGTTCATAAAGACTAACATCTCTTATGGAATTCAAGGTTTTGTTGAGCAATATGACAATGCCCGAGCTTCGTTAAAGGAAATTGATGAGCAATTTGCAACAAGAGATAAAGCTCTTGCAAACACGTTAATTATGAAATTCTTTACCCTAAGGATCACTGATATCAAGGGAGTGCGTGAACATATCATACACGTGAGAGATATAGCGGCTCAGCTTAAGAATCTTGAGGTTGCCATGTCTAAGTATTTCCTTGTGCATTACATTTTGAAGTCTCTACCGTAACAATATGGACCCTTTGAAATTAATATAGCACACATAAAGATAAATGGTTTATCAATGAACTAATGACCATGTGTGTACAAGAGGAAGAGAGGTTGCTTATGAAAGATAGTGAAAATGTGCATCTGGAAACTCAAGGAAAGAATCATATTGATCAAGTTAAGAATAAAGGAAAGGAAAAATTTTCTCCTAAAGAAGGGATAAAGAAAAAAATCTAAATGTTTCTTTTGCAAAAGGAAAGGACACATGAAAAATGATTGTCTTAAGTTCTAATCTTGGCTTAAAAAGAAAGGTAACCTATTCTCACTTATTTTTTATGAATGTAATATGGTTCATGTTTGTTATAACACATGGTTAATTGATTTTGGATTTACAATCCATGTTATATATTCTTTAGAGGGATTGGAAAATTTGAGGGAACTAGTAAGACCTTAGCGATGCATCTATTCAGGAAATAAGATGCAATTACCTATGGAGATTTTTTGGAACTTGCAAATCAATGCTAAATAGTGACTTAATTTTACTTTTGGAAAAGACCTTTTATATTTCGAATATTTCTAGAAATTTAATTTCTATTTCCAAGTTTGTACCTCTGGAATATAATTTTAATTTATTAAACATTGGTTTCAGTTTATTTTATAAATTTGAACATATTGGTGATGGTGTTTTATGTGACAGTATTTATTCTTTTAATTTGAAAAATAATTTCACTCATGATGTTTTGCTCGTTCAATTGGTACCAAACGTTGTGTTATAAATGAAGATTCTTCTACATCATGGCATCAAAGATTAGGGCACATCTCTATTGAAAGAATTAAGCGATTGGTAAATGATGGAATACTTAATACTTTAGATTTTATGGATTTTAAAACTTATGTGGATTGCATAAAGGAAAAGCAAACTAACAAGTTTAAGAAAGGTGCCAAAAGAAGTTCAACCTTATTGGAAACCATCCATCTGATATCTATTGCTTGAATATTGATGCTTATGGTAAAAAATGCTTCATCACTTTTGTAGATGATTACTCACGATATATGTATCTCTACATGCTGAATAAAAAAAATAAAGCTTTAGAACTCTTTAAGGTTTTCAAGGCTGAAGTAGAGAAATAATGTGATAAGCAAATTAAGATTGTGAGAGCTGATAGAAATGATGAGTATTATGGTATATACACTAAGGATGGACAAGCACCAAGTCCATTTGTGAAGTTTCTTCTAGAACATGGAATAGTTTCCCAATACACCATGCTAGTTTATTCTTATCAAAATGGTGTAGCAGAAAGAAGAAACTAAACTTTAATAAACATGGTACGTAATATGATTAAAATTTTTAAATTGCCAAAGTTCTTATGGGTTAACGCTTTTAAAACGGCTATGAATATATTAAATTGGGTTTCAACCAAAGCTGTATTTAAGACACCATTTAAGTTGTTTAAGGGGTGGAAACCAAGTTTGTGACATATGCACTGACACGCTCGTCGCAAATGCCCAAAAATAATTTCTAGATTTTTCCCAACTATTGGTATAGTATAAGGTACAACCTAGGTCATCTCCCAAAGACCATTACAGATTCTTAAGCAAATTAGGAGAAACTTAGAACAAGGGGATTTTGTAAAGAAGTAATATTAATTTCTAAATACAAAATATAGAATGAAATTAATTTGACTTACCGATTATCAACTCAAGGAATTCAGAGGCTATTTTCTTAACTAATCATTGATCACTAAAATCATGCATTATGTTTATTAACCCAGGATGATCTGGAACCCCTAAAATGATCCTTGAATTCTCTAATGAGAAAACTCTCATGATTCAATTGATTATGATCAATAAGATTTAGTAACCACTTATTCTTTCATTAGATCTAAACCAATTTCATAATCAGAATTCAGTTGAAGTAAGTAATAAAATGAAAACTTTCAATTCAATTACTTAATTTATACTCTTCAAACTTTTGGAAAATGATTTACCAATCAAAAACCAATTAGAAATCAATTATTTATTAATCAAAATACATCAACCGAACAAACTTTGATTAAAAGAATAAAATTAAAGAATATAGTAAAGCAGAGTAGAAATAACTCAATAAGCATGTAAATAAAGATCAAGACCTCAAAGTTAAAATGAAAATAGTTTGAATCCTTGAACTGAAATTAAAAACTTAGCCTTCCATGAAGGAGGCAAACTAACAACAAATAAAAACTTAGCCTTCCATGAATGAGGCAAATTAACAACAAAGAAAGAAAAATGGAAAATGGTATTGGAGTTAATATCCAAGGTTTGTTTCTCCTCTTGTAAACCATTCTATTTATAGAGGATTTTTGAGGTATCATCTTCAGAAGGTCACCAACCAGATTTTTTACTTTTCCATCCTTTTATTGCTTTCACATGGGCTTTGTTGAAAATGCAAAACACTTTTGACTTTTTGTCACCAATCAGCATAACAATTTTGACGTTGATTGCAGAGCAATTTCGGATATTCACGTGTCCGTATTAGAGCTTTATGTCTGAATAAAAGTTATATCCCTGGATCTTATCTTTCCAAAAGATCTGATTTCATCTCAATATGATTTCTGTATCTCAAGATATGGCCAGATCTTTGCACACTATTCAGGTTCAGCGACAGCGACACTATCTCATCTTTTGAGATAATTTCAAAGTCATATACATCCCATGTAGAGTCTGATCTTGCATTGTAACTGTGGGAACTTATTTAAGCTTTCATTCAAGCTAGATTTCATGATTTTTGGATGTCTAAAACTCCTATTATCCTCAAAATACTAAAATAGAGTCATTTTAATCGGTTAAGCAAAGAAATTCAATTAAATTCCATATGAACCCAAAGTCATAAAATATGACAAAGACCACTTAATTGAACATAAGAAGTATTAATGAGCTACAAGTGAGAGATGATTATTTATGAAATTTATGCTTATCAAATTCCCCCACACTTATCCTTTGCACGTCTCAGGCAAACTTAAGTTAGAGATTGGTGACTCAATTTTTTTTGGTTTTTTGTTTTTTAATGAAAGAACATCAAAGCTTTGAGTTGATTTCTCAAGAATTCACAAAAATTCATGAAAAATTATTTTATCACATTTTTGAAATTAATTAGAAAGGAAACTTTAATTTGAAAAACATAGATTGAGAAAGATAAAACCTCACATGATATATTTTGAATCTCTCAACTGTTTGATTTGGTAAGTGTTTCTCTCAAATTCAATCCATGAAAGATGAACTATCATAGGCTTGCATATCTTTTACTTCTCTACTACTATGTACACATGCAATCCACAAATCAAGAGGTCTTTATTTTGGTTATAATGGGATTAGAAAGATGAAATGATATATTGAAGAGATATATGTCGCAACCGTAATTCCGACAAGACGAAAAACTCGCTAAAATTTAAAATGAATTTTATTTGATTATGTGCGGAGTTGCCACCAAATTTTTATTTAAGGGAAAAAGACTTGGAAAAACCCTAACTCAAGGATGAGATTTAGGTTCGGGAGTCGGTTACGAGTGGGGAAGGTGTTAGGCACCCCACTCGCCCGTTCCGAAGAACAGTACCCTTAAACTGAGTGTGTGAATTCTTTGAAAATCAATTGATCCCTTTAATTAAAGTGAAAATAAATAGGTTGGTAGAGGTTAGCTTGACAGGACTTGATCCTGCTCCTACATATTCCCCGGTGTAATGGGAAACTCAAGGCTTACATAGTTCTGGTAGGTTTGAAGGATTGACCTTCGAAAACACTTGAAAGGAAAACATTTGGAAATGTACATGTTGTTTTGAAATTTTTTTTTCGAAGGATCCCTAATCCACATATGCACAGGGACCAAGAAAACTACGGCTGCACTTGGACCCATACGAATCTCTGAACAACGAATAGCAGAAAAAGCTACCAGTTCATGCTTAGAGCCCGTCGCGTGAGATTAAGAATCACAAAACAAGATTTTTATTTTGTAAAAAAGAAGGGAAATCCTAATCCACATATGCAGAAGGCCCAAGACAACTACGGCTGCACTTGGACCCATACGAATCTCTAAACAACAAACATCAGAAAAAGCTACCAGTTCGTGCTTAGAGCCTGTCGCGTGAGATTAAGAATCACAAAACAAGATTTTTATTTTTTAAAAAGGATGAGTGATAGAAAAAGCATAACCCGGAGTAAAGGGGATATGGGGTTTGATTAAAAATAGTGGAAATATGGGGCCGAATTGCGATTTTGGGAAGTTTTTGGGCTAAATTGTAATTAGTGGAAGTTTAGGGATTTAATTTGTGATTTTGGGAAATTGAGGGGTCAAGTTGTAATTTTGAGAAGTTCAAGGGCTTAACTGCAATTTTGGGAACTTGAGGGCTTTAGGGGACCAATATGTAATTAGGAGAAGTTTGCATGGCTTCTTTTGGCTTTGGAGGTAGGCTCGCGACTCAAGGCTCACTTGGTTAGCTTGGAGGCTTGGATATTTGAAAAAAAGGCAAATCTGCCTTCAGGGGGGTTTGAACCTACGCTCCTGGGTATGTGTGTAATGTCTCCGGCCACTAGACCACACCCAAGCCTTAGTTGTAATTGCACGCTGTTATGTATATATATGAAGATTCAAATTCGATTGCCTTTTATAGGAAAAAAGGGCATGGGGGATTCGAACCTGGATCTTGAGAGTCAAAGGGCAGTAGGCAGCGCCACTGAGCCACACCCATATTTTGGTCTTTAGTATTTCTATTTTATACTTAAGGCAAATGAATGGGGTATGGGTTTTAATTCATTCAAAATGGTAACAGGCGCATGCGGGGATCGAAGCGGGGACGCTGAAGTTAGTGTATGGGAGAATAACCACTAAACTGTGCCCTTGTATTAGTCATAATTCTTTTAATTGTTTTATTAGAATAATTCTGGAGAGGACATCTTGATTGAAATCACGTGAACCCAATTGCATGTTGCCTTATATTTACATGCATACTATTTTAGGTTCTAAGTTTGGCATGCATTTGTACTCTGGGCTTATAAGAAATGTCCCTAACTCCAACCAGATTTGGATCAAGAGTAACTGTCGACCTCCGTTTTTAGTTTTCTAGGATTGAAAGCAGTAATTTAAACTTGAGGGGAACCCCGTTGTTGACGGGAAGAATGCAAAATGAAATCTTGTTGTTTCCAGGATGAATGCAAACCTGCTTTACAAGTGGACGGAAAATTAAACATGCTTGAAGTCCTGTTGTTGACAAGAGAATGCAGAAATTTAGACATGAAATCCTGCTTGACAGGATGAATGAAAATGAAATCCCGCTTGACAGGATATGTGCAGAAATTTAAACATGAAATCCTGCTTTACAGGATAAATGCAAATGAAATCCTGCTTGACAAAATGTATGCAGAAATTTAAACATGAAATCCTGCTTGACAAGATGAATGTAGATGGACTCTTGACAGAAAAACAAGCTTGCTAGACAGGAAAAAGGAAAGATGACGACCTGTTAAGACAGGCAAACAAAAAGATCCTGTTGTTTGATAGGAAAGATGCGAGCCTGCTAGACAGACAAAGGAACGATGAAAATAATCTGTTTAAGACAAGCGAAAATGTAGAAGTCCTGTTGTTGACAGGATGGAATGAAGATAGATACTTGATAAAGATGGCAGTCTGTTGATGCAGGCAAGAGAATGACTTATGACGACAGGTGTGGAAAACGAACTTGATGTGCCTTGGATGGCACGTGAATAGGGATTATAGACTTCTTCGTCAGTTACCGTCGGACAACTTTATTTTGAAATTTGCTTTTCTTGAATTAAAATGAATTGCTTATTCTTCCTTGAACTTGAAGGTTTTTAAGCACTTGATAATTATTTTCTTGGAGAGACTTGGGCAACCGTTTTGCCCAAGTTTAGATGATTCCTGATAAGTGAGGAATGCTTTGACTTGAATGAAGTTTGGGCAAATATTTTGCCCCAGTTTAGACCTCGATGAGATTGAGGATGAGCTTGATTTGAATTTTTCTAGGTAACTTTTCCCTATTGAACTTGATTGGAGTTGAGGAATCGAGGATTGCCTCAACTTGGATTTTCTTGGGCAAATGTTTGCCCCAATTTGAACCTGACTGAAAATTTGAGGATGACCTCAGTTTGAACATTTTTGGCCAAGCGTTTGCCTTTGTTTGAACTTGATTATGAGGGTGACCTCAAATTGAATCGTGTGGGAAAGCATTTGCCCCAGTTTGATTGATCTGGCGTTGAGAAATTGAGGATTGCCTCTACTTGAATTTTCCGGGAAAATGATTGCCCCAGTTTTGTTCTTGGTTTAAAATTTGAGGATGACCCTAAATTAAATTTTTGTGGGCAAGTGTTTTCCCTAGTTTGGACTTGACTGAGAATATGAGGATAACCTCAAATTAAATTTTGTTAGGCAAGCTTTTGCTCCAGTTTGGACTTGTCTGAGAATTTGAGGCTAACCTCAAATTGAATTTTTATGGGCAAACGTTTGCTGTAGTTTGGAATCGATTCATCATTTGAGGATGACCTAAAATTAAATTTTGTTGGGGCCAACTTTTGCCCAGTTTAGGCTCGATTCAGTTTTAATTATGACTGATTCGGGCAATTTTACCTGGGTCTTAATTACTTTTTGAAAAATTAGTCGTGCAATGCTTGAATAAAAAGATGCTTGTGTGCTGTTTGAATGAGTGAAAAGAATGCGGTGTTAATGATGCTTGAATAAATGCAGAAATGATGTGGGGTTCTTATTTTGATGCTTGAAATAATTATTTGATTAAACAGATGCTATTGAATACAAACCATGAAATGGTGTAAAATTTTTGTTTCTCTTCAATTTTTTGTTTTTCTGACGCCTCCTTCCTCGACAACCCCATAGTTGGTGTGAAAGGGATCAAGAATCAAGGCGAGCTGGATTGACTCAGTCTCTTAGCTTGGTCCATTTTGGAATCCTTTTTCCGGGATCTTTGAGACCCAACGGTGGTTAGTATTATTAAGTAGGACACTCTCCTTTTGGTGGCATCATGGCTGGTAGGAAGAGTCGTCTTTAGGAAACAATCCTGTCGTGTTGCAACGGTCGAGGATTCATCCGACTTGTCATGAATTTTCAAAATTAATCTCCTTTTAATTCTTTTTACATTTTCACATCTCTTTTGGCATGTGCAATACTGAGGTGTGCAAAGTGGCTCTGGGTGGTCAATGAAAAATGTAGAGAAGGTTTGCAAAGGATGTTTGAGGTAGTGCAATTGAAAGGGAAATGTCATAGAAGATGTGGGTTTGATTGCCCTAATGACATCTTTTGATGAAGAATATCAGTGCTGCTTTTCATAATTTTGATTGTCAAATTAGCCAAACTTGAGAAATGGAAAAATTTTGCCCCAGTTTTAGGAAGATATGAGGTGCAGAAATGTCATGTTGTCTTGGGATTCCTGAATTGACCTTAATTTTGCCTGGGTTGTTCTTTTGAGTTTTTAACCCAGCAGGTCTTTTTTTTGCCCTGACTTTTGCCTAGGTCGCCCTTACGGGTTTTCAACCTAGCGGGCTTTTGTTTGATCATGCCCTAACTTTTTCCTAGGTCTCTTTTTGAAGGTTATCGACCTAGCGGGCATTTTACTCGATTATGCCCTAATTTTTGCTTAGGTCGTCATTGAGAGTTTGTCGACCTAGCAGGCTCTATTTGCTTGTGCCCTAACTTTTTCCTAGGTCGTTTTTTATAGTTTTTGACCTAGCGGGCCTTCTGCTTGATTGTGCCCTAACTTTTGCCTAGGTCGTCTTTGAGAGTTTGTTGACCTAGCGGGCTCTTGTTTGTATGTGCCCTAACTTTTGCCTAGGTCGTCTTTGAAGGTTTGTCGATCTAGCGGGCTCTTGTTTGCTTGTGCCCTAACTTTTGCCTAGGTCATTTTTGAGAGTTTTTGACCTAGCGGGCCTTCTGCTTGATTGTGCCCTAACTTTTGCCTAGGTCGTCTTTGAGAGTTTGTTGACCTAGCGGGCTCTTGTTTGTTTGTGCCCTAACTTTTGCTTAGGTCGTCTTTGAGGGTTTGTCGACCTAGCGGGCTCTTGTTTGCTTGTGCCCTAACTTTTGCCTAGGTCGTTAGGTTTGTGGACCTAGCGGGCTCTTATATGATCCTGATTTTTCCTGAATTGTTGTTTGAAACTAGCAAGACCTTTTCTGATCATGACTTTGTTGATCATTATTTTGAACTTTAACCCTACTTTTTCCTGGATTATTTTTGGCTTTTAATCCAGTGGACTTCTCTTTTTCTTGAATTTTATGTTTCAACCTTGATTTTGCCTGGATTATTTTTGACTTTAATCCAGCGGGTCTTCTCATTTTTCTTGAATTTTGTGTAGTTGAATATTGACCTTGCCGGGATCATTTTTCTCCCAATTCAGCGGATCTTTTTTCATCCCTAAATTTTGCCTAGATTTAAACTTGATCCCAGCAAGATATTTTATTTGACAAGACACTTTGAATCCCTGGTCGTTTATTCTGCCTCCTCATTGGATTTTTCTCTTTTTTGAGTTTGATTAATCTGACGTTCAAGATTACTTATTACAGCACCGACATTATCATCAATTGGTATTTATTGTTTGGGTACAGGGATAAGAAGTGGGTTGAATGGATAAAAAGAATGGTTAATTTTTAGAAGTGAAGCCAAGAATGTAAAGCACGTGCTTAAGAAACATGAATAATGTAATTTTGTATTATTCATTGATATTTATTTACAAAAGATTGACTTTGAAAAGTATGACAACTTTTTAGATGAGTATTCTCAATTTTGTACTCTAAACACCCATTTATGTCCGAGGCCCCAAATAATAAAAAAAACAACAACAAAATTAAAATAAGAAATAAACACAATTTAAAATATGAAAAGAAAAAAAATACATAAATCCGAAAATCTGAAATAAAAAAAAAAGAACTAAAAAAGAAAAAACAGAATTGAAATAAAAAGAAAAGAAAAAACAGAAGTAACGGAAAATACAAGAAAAAAAGGAAAAAGAGTAAAAAACAAAAAATATCAGAAATAAGAACAAATAAAAATAAATAATATAAAAAATAAAAAATAATAAAACGAAATTTAAAATAAATCAAAGAGAAAAAATAATAATAATATATACAAAAGAAAAACTGAAAAAAGGAAAAAAAGGGGAGGTTTTCAAAGAGGTGATAGAAAAAGACTTTTCTGGGAGCGTTTCGGGGGATCGATCACTAGGAACCATTCTGGAGGGAGATCAGTCTTGGATATTGAAGAGTTTTCTACATCCAGCGCTGGTTTTGGGAGCCTTGCAGCGAAGACGAAAAACAAAACCACGTTGCTGGGAATTAACAGGTTGGTGCATCATTTTCCTTAAGCGCTTATGATGAACTGGCTCTGAATGAAATGAAATGTATCTGCAATCGTGCTCTACATTGCAAATCTTGATTTAAAGATCAGAATTAAAGAATTAGATGCGCATGGTTATATCATCAAATCACTCTAAGGAAGACCAAAACCCTGTGAATGATATTGGAAAATGCCTTATGTATTTTCCGAATTTTGAATCAATCGACCTACTAGTTGAGTTTGATAGCGTAGGATTAGGATGTTAGTTGTATAGAAAATCTTCTAGGCCAATCATAAATACGATTAGGGAAATTAACAGAACAAAGTGGAGTTAGGATACCTTAATGAAGTGGATGATTTTAGCAACAAATCAAATGGTCACATCCGCGCCAAATTGTTTGGGCACACATGCGGGATTCGTCTTCACTAAGTAGGTATGGCCATAATTCATTTATCTGCACTGTAACTCAAGTATCCAGTAATCTGAAGGAACTTATAATACCTTGAAGTTGGCTAGCGGGGCCCAACGAGTAGAAATATATGCCTCACGTAGTAAGATTATTGGTGAAAAATCTTTAATCCAAGAAATGTCAAAGAGAAATTTCGGTCTCGAGACATGAACTTCGGTCACTGCACCAGAAAAGTACATGGTGTCTATATGAAGGATTATTGCACCTCACTAACTCAATTTCCATGATTGCAATGGGAGAAGCATTTCTTGATTTCTCCCTAGCCACATCATCATCGAATCTGAACCTCTCGAGCCTATCTTCATCACGGCGGTGTAGAAAAAGAAATCCGTAGCTAAGATCAACGTACGGCCCCTTGGTTGGGGATCGACCATGAACCCGCTCCAATCACGGCATGAGAGCAAATGACACGGGCGTGCATATAAACGGGGGCCCGGGCGTTTTCTATGAAGAAGAACCCCTTTGCAATTTCCCATAATTTCCCCCAACTTCCCAAAATTGCAGATAAGGCCCCTCAATTTCTCTAATTCATAATTAGACCCCTCAACTTCTCTAATTCATAATTAGACCCCTCAACTTCCCAAATTTATAATTAAACCTCTCAACTTCTCTAATTCATAATTCCTTTTCTTCAAAATTCCTTTTCACCCTAAAAATTCATCCATTAATTCTTTTCACCCCAAAATTCAAAAATTCATTTTTTTAAATCCATTTAATTCTTTTCACCCCAAAATTCAAAAATTCATTTTTTTTAAATCCATTTAATTCTTTTCACCCCAAAATTCAAAAATTCATTTTTACTCAAATCCATTTAATTATTTTCACCCCAAAATTCAAAAATTAAATAAAATTCCAGAAATTCAAAAATTAAATAAAATTCCAGAAAATAGAAAATTAAATAAAATTCCAGAAATTCAAAAATTAATAAAAATTCCAGAAAAAAAATAAAAATTAGAAAATTCAAAAATTAATTCAGAAAATTCATAAAAATTTAAAAAATTTTAAAATTTATAAAAATCTGAAAAATCTATAAAAATACAAAAAATCCAGAAAATTCATAAAAATCCCATAATCGCTAAACAATTACATTAAAAACTCAATTACTCCAAAAGTCAAAAAATGAAAGTTCTTCTATTAAATTCAAGTTTTTCTTTTACTCAAAGACAAAATAGTTTGCAAAATATCCCTTTTTCAGAAATTTAAAAATCTTTTTCTAAATATTTTGGGATCTTTAAGTCTCACGCAATGGACTCTAAATGGGGATTTGGTGGTCGCACTTGCTCCTGCATTTTAGTAGTTCATATAGGTCCCGTGTCTTTCTTTATTACGCCTCAGGGCCTTGTGCATGGTGGACTTGAGGTCTTGCTTTAAGATTTAAAAATCTTTTTTTTTTTTTCAGATTATTAAAATTCCACTTTTAATGGGC
The DNA here is from genome assembly GCA_026541065.1 of Canavalia ensiformis. Lineage (NCBI taxonomy): Eukaryota > Viridiplantae > Streptophyta > Magnoliopsida > Fabales > Fabaceae > Canavalia > Canavalia ensiformis. The sequence continues at coordinate 56,758 of JAMKYM010000093.1, forward strand.
TCTAAATGGGGAACGGTGGTTTACTCATCTTGCTCAACATTTAGTAGTGAGATATAGGTCGATCTTTGCCTTAGCCGCCTCGGGTCTTTGTCGAGTGGACCGAAGATCCCTCCCAAAATAAAAATGCTTTTCAAATAGCAAAATCTTAGAAACATTCTTTCAAAACAATTTTTTGAAGGTCAAGCCTTCACAAACTAGAAACTACGTAAGCCTTGAGTTTCCCATTGCACCGGGGAATACGTAGGGCAGGATCAAATCCTGCCGGGCTATCTTCCATCAAGTAATTATTTTTCATACTAATTAAAGGGATCAAACAATTTACAAAATCATACACTCGGTTCCAAGTACGTTCTTGAAACAGGCGAGTAGGTGCCTAACACCTTCCCTACTTGCTTAACCGAATCCCGAACTTAGCTCATTCGAGTGAGGGTTTTTCCAAATATTTTTCCCTTAAATAAAAAAAAATTTTGGTGGCGACTCATCATATAACAATCTATTTTAAAATTTGCCGGGTTAAATCGTCTCGAATTCAATTACGGTTGCGATGGGATGCGCTCCACCTATGGGGATCTTAGAGAGTCAAACCCGTTTATTTAGTGTATTTTATATTTGATCCCTTTTCCTATTTATGCACATGTTTTAATCATTGCATGTTATTTATTTGTTGATTTATTCTTGCTTTATTGTTTGATCTTTCTACACCCACTAGGATAGATAAACAATAAATTGCTATATCTGTGCAAGTTCCCCAATTGCGGTATCCCAAAATAAAGTGCCCTCATGCATTACATTTTATCATGAGTGGGGCCCTATACTCAGATGCAGTGGCGCCTAGGATTAGAGGGATCTAGTGGTGTCATGCTTCCAAGGGCTTCGTCACAGTAATTGTCATGAAAATCTGACTAGAGTGCGTCCTATTCGTAATGCCCATAACTAGTGGCTACTTCTCTTGTTGTGGCAAGCATTATGTTTGAACAGCTCACAGTGACCTTTATGCCTCTAGGATTACAACCTACCTTGGAAAGGTTCATGCATTAAAGCACATAGATCCTTAGGACGAGGTAACCAGCACTTGAGAAGCAAAGAGGGCACACACACTTTCCAAGATACAAGGGATTTGAAGGCTACAATTGGGAAGATACAAAAATAAAATCAGATAAAAATCAAGAAACAAAATAGAAGGATAAAATTCCTAAGAAAATTAGAAAAATATTTTGAAAATAAGAAAAAACAAAAAAGAAACTTAAAAAGGCCATCTTAGAAATAAGAAAAATTAGGAAAATAATCTTTTGAAAATGTCGAAAAAATATAAAAAGATTCAATATGAGAGAAAACGAAATTTTGAAAACCTAAAGAACAGCTTTCTAGAAAGATTTTCAGTAAAGATAAAAGATTTCAAACAAAACTAGAGGTTTTTCCTAGCAAAATAAAAAAATGCTTAAAACTCTAAAAACATAAAGTTGTTAAAAATCAAGGATGAATAAATAAAACAACTCTCATTTATTTTCAAATAGTCAAACTTCAAAAATTTTAAAATTATTTACACATAGCATTGATTCATTCATTCATTCATAGATTTAAAAAGAAAAAAGATTTCAAAAATCGTGCATTCCACTACTCATTGTGCATCAAAATTTTATCATTCCGTTTGTTGCATTCAAATTATTTAACAAAATTAATTTTTAACGTAAACAGAAAAATTGAAAAGAACTAGCTTCCTCGACATCCTTATAAGACTCGTGCACAATCAAAAGTCATGGATAGTGGAGAGACAAAATGAGGAACTAAGAAATGGGTCAAATCCTTAAAAGAGAGCAGATGGCCAAGCTAATGAGCCCATCCAATTGTCAAAACAAAAGGAGGCGACAAGAATCCTTGCACGAAAGAAACAAGCTGACCTATCATACCCTCATGGCTTCACCACCATCAACTATGCCTCCGCCAACCGAAGGAGTTCATCATGGGTTTCCTCTTGGGCATGCACCCTCATATAACCAAACACAAGCCCAAACACAAACCCAAACGCATAACCCCCCGAAAACACCATCTCACAAGCTCACAAGCAGTTGTTGGGGGAACGCATCTATGTTCACCAAGGGGCCTCACCCTATCACATACCGTTCTTCTCAACCTCATATGCAGGAATACCCACGTTATCCCTCTGAATGAGGACATTAAAAAAGTGGAAAATCCAGAGGAAAGGATCAAGGCAATCGAGGGGAGTCTTTATGAAGCGCAGAAGACACGGTGACCCTATGCTTGATTCCGGACATAGTAATCCCTCCCAAATTCAAGGTTCAGGTCGAAAGTATCAAGGAACTTTGTCCAAGCCACATTTGACTATCTTATTTGAGGAAGATGTCTCCTTGCATGTACTGACGATCTTCTTGTCCATTTCTTTCAAGGCACCCATTAAGGGACTACGAGTGGTACGCTCGGCTAAACGGACCCACATCCGTTCATGGAGGGATGCAGGTGGGCTTTTCCTGAGCAATATCGGTACAATGCCGAGATGGCTCGATCGAATCCAACTCCAGAATATATGGCCAAGAAGGGATGAGACCTTTAGCGGTATGCTCAAAGATGGAGGAGCCTATTTGCTCAAGTACAACCTCCATTATCAGGAAAAATTTGATGGCACATTCGGAGCACACTCAAGATCCTTTCTATGACAAGATGATTGGCAGTGTGACTTCTAGCTTTCTACGATGTCATCATCATTGGAGAAAGGATCGAGGGTGGCATGCGTCGAGGAAAAATCATGCACAACGCATACAAGGACGGTTGACGCCTCTCTGAAAAAGAAGAGGGCGGTGAAAGCTTATAATGTAACTACGGTCCAGAGACGGATATTTCTCCGTGCCAGCGCTTTATGGGCCATTGGTTTCCAACCATCCATATACGCCCTACACACCATATCCTTGCGGCGCCACGCTTACCAAACCGCCTATCCATCCAACACAACTGCCCACCAAGTCCGACCGCCCACCACCATACACGGTCCAAATACAAACTATAAGCTCAAATTCTAGCAAAAACCCGAAAAAGGAGAAGGATCTGTCTAGTTTGATCCAATTCCAATGGCCTACCTGCCGAGAACACTTCACCTCGGTTAATCCGAGCTCCTTGGTGGTTTTACTCTTGAAACCTTTAGAACCACCATACGCTAAATGGTATGATGCAAATGCCATATGTGACTACCATCTTCCAGGCCCATTGGTCATTAGAAAAGCGCCCGGTTTTGAAAACGCAAGGTGCAAAGCCGATTGATGCTAAACAGCTAGATTTTGGGAAAATCACTCCTAATCCTAATCTTTGAATCATGAGAGCTCATCCGCTGGCTAAGAAATGGGAGCAAACAATAAGCAAGTTGCTTTGTGTAAATCAAGCTATCAAGGAAGATCGTAAGATTTGTCATACTTTTCAAAATCAATCTTTTGTAAATAAATCTGAATAAAACAATAATTGCATTTTCTTGTTTCTTGAGCACGTGCTTTACATCTTTGGCTTTACTTCTAAAATTTTTTTTACCCTTCCTTTTCATCACTTGTACTTCTTTTCCTATACCAAAACAATAAATACCAATTGGTGAGGATGCAAGTCTTTGTAATAAATAATCTTGAACGTCTAATTAATTAAAAGAGAAAAGCCCAATGAGGAAGTAGAATAAAACAACAAGGGATTCTAGATCACCGTATTCCAGGTGTATTTTCAAACAAAAATATCCGCTAGAACAAGTTTAAATCCAGAAAAATTAGGGATGGAAGAAAGATCCATTGAATTGGAAGCCTTAAATGATCCTGGCAAGATCAATATTCAACTACACAAAATTCAAGAAAAAGGGAAAGCATTTGGATTGAATAAAAAATAATCCAGGAAAAATCGAGGTCAAAATACAAATTCAAGGAAAAGGAAGAAAGCCATTTGGATTAAGCCAAAAATAATCCAGGCAAAGTAGGGTTAAAGTTCAAAATAATCAACAAAAGTCATGATCAAAAAGATCTTGCGGTTTCAACAACAATTCAGGCAAAATTAAGATCAGCAAAAGCCGGCTAGGTCAATCAATCAAGAAGACCTAGGCAAAGTTAGGGACATAATCAAATAGAGAAGTACCGCTAGAGTCAAAACCAAGAACGCGACCTGGGCAAAAAGGCGCGATCAAGCGAGAGCCCGCTAGGTCAACAATCAAGAACGACTTAGGCAAAGTTGGGGCATAATCAAGCGAAGCCGCTTAGGTCGACAAACACTAAAGGCGACCTAGGCAAAAGTTAGGGCACAATCAAGCAAGAGCCCGCTAGGTCAACAATCAAGAACGACCTAGCAAAAGTTAGGGCACAATCAAGCGAGAAGGCCCGCTAGGTCAACAATCAAGGGCGACCTAGGCAAAAGTTAGAGACACAATCAAGCAAAAGCCCGCTAGGTCGACAATCAAAAAGGTGGCCTAGGCAAAAGTTGGCACAATTGAATAAAAAAAACCGTTAGTCGAAAATCTTCAAAAGAGACCTAGGCAAAAGTTGGGGCATAATCAAAAGCCCGCTAGGTCGAAATTCCCAGGGGCGACCTAGGCAAAAGTTAAGAACAATACAAAAAGACACTATTTGGGTTAAAAAACTCAAAAGAACAACCCGAAGGGGAAAAAATTAAGGTCAATCTAGGAATTCCAAGACAACATGACGTTTCGCACCTCACTTATGTTCCTAAAACTGGGAGCAAATTTTGCCATTTCAAAGTTTGTTAATTTGACAATCAAGATTATGAAAAGACATTGGTATTTTTCATAAAAAATGCCATTTGGGCAATTGAAAAACCCCTTTCATCATCCCTTCCCTTTCAAGTACACTACCTTAAAACACCGCCTTAAACCTTCTTTTCTTTTTCATTGACCATCCAAAATCACTTGCACACCTCAAAATGCACGTGCCACAAGGAAAAGAAAATTGTAAAAAATGTAAAAAAAAAGGATTAATTTTGAAAAGTCATGACAAGTCGGATGAATCCTCGATCACCGCGGCATGACATGGATGTTTCCCAAAGATTCATCTTCCTACCAGCCATGATGCCACCAAAGAAGTGAGTGTGCCCTTATTATTCAATACTACCGACCATTGTGGGATCTCAAGATCTGACAAAGCAAATTCTGAGAATTGACCAAGAAAATCCAATCAGTCAATCCAACCTTGATTCTTGATTCTTTTCACACCCACTATGGGTTGTGAGGAAGGATGTCAAAAAATCAAAAAATCAAGAGAAACAAAAATTTTACACCATTTCATGGTTTGCATTCAATAGCATCCGTTTCATCAAATAAGGATTTCAAGCATCAAAATAAAATCCTGCATCATTTTTATTTCAAGCATTAAAATAAGAACCACCCGCATCATTTGCATTTATTCAAGCATCATTAACATCATATTCTTCTCACTCATTCAAACAACACATAGGCGTCTTTTATTCAAGCATTGACGACCCACTTTTCAAAATTAATTAAGATCTGAGATAAAATTGCCCTAATTAGTCATAATTAAAACCCAATCAAGCTTAAACTGGGAATAAAAAGCCGGCCCAACAAAATGTAATTTGAGGTCATCCTTGAATGATGAATCAAGTCCAAAATCAGAAAGCGTTTGCCCACAAAATTTAATTTGAGGTTATCCTCAAATTCTCAGATCAAGTCCAACCGGGGCAAAAGCTTGCCCAACAAATTCAATTTGAAGTTATCCTCAAATTCTCAGTCAAGTCCAAACTGGGCAAACACTTTCCCACAAAAATTTAATTTGGGGTCATCCTCAGAATTTTGAACCAAGAAGAACAAAGCGGGGGCAAACATTTTGAAATTCAGTTGAGGCAATCCTAAATTCCCTCAACGTCGGAAGAATCAAAGCGTGGGCAAACATCTACCCACATCATCCAATTGAGGCCATCCTCTAAATCGAGTTCCAAGGCTGGGCAAATGCTTGCCCCACACTTCAATTTGGGGTCATCTAAAAAACAAATTCAAACTGGGGCAAACGCTTGCCACAAGCGCCTCAATTTGAGTTCATCCTCGGATTGGATCAAGTCTAGAAGGGGCAACATTTGCCCAAGAAAAGATTTAAATTCAAGTTCAAACTGGGCAAACATCTGTATAGAAAATCCCAAGTTGAGGCAATCCTCAATTCCTCAACTCCAATTGAGTTCAATAGGCAAGTGTCGCCTGGAAAAATTCGAGTCAGCTTACCAAAACCCATCAAATCGGGAAAAACGTTAGCCCTAAAGTGCTTTCAAATCAAGACGTCTCTCGTTATCAAGAAATTTCCAAACTAGGGCAAAATGGTTGCCCAAGTCTCTTCCGGAAATAACTATCAAGCGCCAGTTGCAAAGTGTTTCATTCATTCCCGCTCCACCGGCCTATGTTGTCGAGGTCATAGCGTACATCTTTTCCATTCTTGCTCACCGGCCTATGTTGTCGGGCCATAGCATTCCATCTTTGCATTCTTGCACTGGCCTGTTGTCAGGCCATAGCGTTATCTTTTCCATTCTTGCTCACTGGCCTATGTTGTCGTGCCATAGCATTCCATTTTTGCATTCTTGCTCCTTTGGCCTATGTTGTCGAGGCCATAGCATTACATCTTTGCATTCTCTGCTCACTTTGGCCTATCTTGTCAGGCCATAGCATTACATCTTTGCATTCTTGCTCACTGGCTTATGTTGTCGGCCATAGCATTGCATCTTTACGTTCTTGCTCAGCCCGGCCTGCGTTGTCGGGGAGCCATAGCATCGCATCTTTACATCTCCGCTTAGGCCTATGTTGTCGAGGCCGCCATGTAGTTTAGATTTTCGTTTTCAGGCCTATGTTGTCGGGCCACCATAGCTTAGATTTGTCTGCTTTTAGGCCTATGTTGTCGGGCCGCCATAGTTTAGTTTCTTGCTTTCGAGGCCTATGTTGTCAGCCACCCTAGTTAGACATTCATTTCAGGTTCCTATGTTGTCGGCCACCATAGTTTAGATTTATGCTTTTAGGCCTATGTTGTCGAGCCGCCATAGTTTAGATTTATCTTCCCGGGCCTATGTTGTCGAGCCACCCTAGTTTAGATTTTCCCATTTTCGGCCTGTGTTGTCGGGCCACTACTAGTTTAGATTTGTATCGCTTTTAGGCCTATGTTGTCGGGCATACATAGTTTAGATTTACCGTCTTCGGGCCTATGTTGTCGGGCCACCACCTTAGTTTAGATTTACTATTTCAGGCCTGTGTTGTGTGCACTTCTAGTTTAGATTTACCGCTTTTAGGCCTATGTTGTCGCTGCATCAACTTTATTTTATTTTTTTGTCATGGCCTATGTTGTCGGGCCTCATCAAACTTTATTTCTCTGCAAATGTTAGATTTCATCTCGCATTTTCCCGGCAAGCGAAGCGGGACTTCTATTTGCATTCTCATAGTCAACCAGGACTTAAGCACGTTTATTTTTTTGTCATTTGGTCAAGCGAGGTTGCATTTATCTGCAAATGTAGATTTCATTTATCTTCCCGGTGAACAAGGGTTCCCATTTGCATTCTCCTATCAACAATGGAACCAAGCACGTTTATTTTTTCATTCAATTGTCAAATGGGTTTGCATTTATCTGCAACAGCAGGATTTCATTTTGCATCTTCCCTACCAATGGGACCTCATTTGCATTCTTCATCAGCAGCAGGACTTCAAACATGTTTAATTTCCGTTCACATCCAGCGTGTTTGCATTCATCCTGCAACAGCAGATTTTCATTTACATTTTCGAGTCAACAACGGGATTCCTATCAAGTTTAAATTTCGCATCATGGCTGTAGTGTCGGGTCACACAAGTTTACATTTCTACATCATCATGTATGTTGTGGACCTCATAGTTAGTTTTCGCATCACGGCCTATGGTGCTTGGCCACCATCAAGTTTCCTTTTCACATTCAAGTTTTCTTTTGCACTCGCCTATAGTGTCGGGCCACCTTGTACATATCTTACATTTTAGTTCTTGCATGCTCTCGCCTCAAATAGGCTTCTTTCTCCTCATTTTCTTGTACTTCTTGATTATTCATAGCCTAGTCGATTATGCAATCAAACCTTTCATATTTAAACTCTATCGGCACATAGAGCAACACCATTTTAAGCCACCCTCAGGGCATCCATGAAGTTCACTTTAAGCTCGAAACTTCTAGTGTTACTCTCGGACTTTCTTCAAAAAGCCTGCCTCGGACATAAGAATATTCACGTCTTTACTCATTTCCTATCAGATAATTTAGAGAATTAATTCTCATATTATCTGGTAGAAAAATGAGTAAAGAGGGGAAAACTGTAAACACCCATTTATGTCTGAGGCCCCCAATTATAAAGTTAATCAAGAAACTAATACTAAGTTAAATAATAAACAGAAAGAAAATGGATGGAAAAACAGAAAACAGAATAAACAGAAAAATAGACGATAATAAAAATATATATAATAAATAATGAGAAAATAAGAAAAGAGTTTTTTGGAAAAAATAAAAATGATAAATAAAATTAAAATAATAAAAAACAGAAATAAAATTCTTTAAAAATCTAGAAATCAAAAATAATAAATAAAGAAGATAAAAAAAGAAAAAGAAACAAAAAATATAATAATAAAAATAAAAAACTGGATAAGAAAATTAAGATGAAATTAAAAATACGAAAAATTAATACACAAAAATAAAAATAAGAAAAATGCAAAAAAAAATTTTAACAGAAAACAAAGTTTAAAATCTGAAAATATAAAACATAAAACAAAAAAGGATTAGAAAATCTTCAAATATTAAAAATGATAAAAAAAATAATAAATAAAAAAAAACAAATGATTAAGAGATCAAGAAATTTAGGAAACAAAATTAACTAAATAAATCAAAAATAACCGAAAAACAGAAATAAAATTTTCGAAAAACGTAAAAACACTTAAAAAAAACGATTTAAAGTGCGCCAATGTAATTTAAAAGAAAGAGGCGCTCATGCATGAGGGGCTCTCAGTTTTTGGGGGAAGCCTTCTCGGAAGGAGTCCGAAACAAAAAAGAAGTCAAGTTCGCTGAGCTCAGAGGAGACCTAGTGGAGCAGAGTCTCGCATTGTTAACCTCAATTCTCTTCCCATTTTTCGACTGGAAAAAAAGGAAGAAGGAGATCAAGAACCTAAGGAAAGATAGAAGGCTAGTGATCCTTGAAGAAGAAAAGGAGATTTCTGCAAACAATTAGGTAAATTTTTCATCACCTTGGTAAATATGATTCTTGAACATAGATTAGATTTTGTTTGCAATACTTAGTTCATGCATGCATGCCTTAAAGATAAAATCCTCTCAGACCGAACGAAATTAAGTCAAGAACTCTGCGTATGTATCATTCTGGTCCTCAGAGCTCTTGAATCATATAAATCGTGATACAACCATTGAAGAACCTCGTGAGATATCTAAAACTGCAAGTTACACCCACGATTATGCCTATGGGTTCTAAGACATTAAATCAATGAGTATGACATCTATGGCAAAATGATGCATCGGGCCCTCCTGAATCAGTTGTCTTTCTTCTCCACATTTTGTGGTATACAAGCCTTATGTTGACGCCTGGAGGATATAAGAAAAGTCTGTGATACAATGCTTCAATCTGAACCGCCTAGGGTATGGATTCATTTGCATGGCCGCATTTAGTCACGCTGGTTTAATTGGTATTTGAGTTAATGATACACAATGAACGATCTCTAACTAATTGATGTAGCATTGAACTCCCTTGTTCGCCATCCTCCTCTTAGGCGCTTGCTAAGGCCCAAGAATTATAAAGGATCGCTTATCCAAGAACCAAATATTAACAACATTATATCTGAAAATTACCAACCGATTAGTATGCAAATAAGCAAGTGGCTCCACGGTCCCGCATTTAGCCAATCTCGCTGGAGCCTCCTTTCCATATCGATCAAGGAATGAGTTGTATGAGTGCAGTTATACCGTCCATAATCCTAAGCTTTGAGAAAACCCAGAAGGGTAGCAATTAGGAAATTAAAGCATCATGAGAGACAAAAAGCACAATACGTTGTGTCCTATGATCACATCTCATACACCATATATCTCATGTAAAATATCCACATGTCTAGTCCTTAGTTAGTGATACTTGAGGCATGCTTTATTCTAGAATTAGTAAAAGAAATAAGCACGTAATATGCCCGTGAGTGTTTAGCGTAATACTCGTACTAACATGAGTTTGTTTCATGCTTCATCAGCGCTCCTCTTATCGCCTTACGCCCAACCTACGGCACAAAGTTGGAGTTTGTAATAAGACTATAACAAAGAACAGCATATTATGTCAAAGTGTCCTTTCTAATACCGGTTCAATAATGACCGCATAAATTATAGGGAGCTGGAAGCAGCGGGTTCTCGCTTTTTCGCTTTAATGAGAAACAAAACAAATCTAAGCACCGCATCAAAATTTTGTATATCTGTTCATCTCCGGACTTTGTATAAACTTAATTATTGGAATATTGGGTTTAAAACAAGGGTCGACTTGATGGATCTCTTCGTCGCTCCATAGCGCTCGATACATGTTCGAACCCGGGTCCACTCCATTTATTGAAAAGAGATTGTCACGCGTGTACGTGACGGTATCCACGTATAGGCCAAATGAAAATGCGTCCAACCGTCCTGAGCGTCGCATATGACGGTGCATATGTCAGAGCCATATGAAATATCTGCAGAGCTCCAAATCTGCCATTCCAAATATTCAAGTGCATGGTTTTTAGTTTATTCTGTTTTGGTTCAAAACCAACTACTCCTTTTCACATTGAGTTCGAAATTCCTACAAAATTATTTTTCTCCAAAATTCAAATTCTACAAAAATTAATAAAAAATTCTAAAAATCTAGAAAATTAATAAAAATATTCTAAAAATCCATGAAAATTTAATAAAAAATTTAAAAAATCCAGAAGAATTAATAAAAAATTCCAGAAAAATTAATAAAAAATTCAAAATTTCATAAATTAATAAAAATTCAAAATTTCCAGAGAATTAATAAAAATTCCAGAGATTAAGAAAATTAATAAAAAAATTCCAAGAAATAAAAAATTCCAAAATTCCTAAATAATTCAGAAATTTATAAAAATTTAAAATATAAAAATCAATAAAAAATTTTGTAAAAATCATAAAAATTACTGTAGTAGCTCAAAACTTGTAAAATAATAAAAAATCAAAGCAATTCTGAAATTAATAAAATTCAGAAAATCAAAAAATTTATAAAAATAAGCAGAAATTTATAAAAAAAGTACAAAAAATCCATAAAATAAAAAATCCAAAATTCATAAAAATCATAATTGCTAAACAATTAATAAAAACTCAATTACCCCAAAATAAAAATGAAAATTCTTCTATTAATCAGTTTTACCAAAGACAGCAATGAGTTTATGAATTGAGCTCAAAAATTCAAAATCTAAATGTTTTGGATTTTGTCCCAATAAACTCAACAGAACTGTATTTATCACATCAAGATTAATTGGAGAATCTCAGCGCCAATGCCTGGCCTCAAAGAGCTGATTGAGGCTTTTCTTCACACTTTAAACCTCTTGCAGTAAATATTTTAGGGGATTCTCTGCCTCACTAAATGGCTCTAAATGGGAACTCGCGCCATCTGCTTTATGACGGTAAGTTTCGAGAATCCCTGCATGCTTAGCTCACTGGCCTGCAATAGT
>JAMKYM010000094.1:0-23449 GCA_026541065.1 Canavalia ensiformis
AAAATCAAAATCAAAAATGCAAAAAATAAAAATTTAAAATCTAAAAATTAAAATTAAAACCAGGAAAAATAATAAAAAATTCAAAAAGTTTGAAAAAAGAAAAGGAAAATTAAAAAATCAAAAATCAAAAATCGAAAAATTAAAATCTAGAAAAATTAAAGAAAAAAAATCAGAAAAATTAAAGAAAAATAAAATCTATAAAAGTTAAAAAGAAAAATCGTAAAAATTAAAAGTCTGAAAAATAAAAAAATAAAAATCTGGAAAATTTCAAAAGTTAAAAAATCTTAAGAAAAAAAAGGAGAAACCTGACAATTAAAAACAGAAAAATCTAAAAATTAAAAAATTAAAAATCAAAAAAGAAAAAAAGTAAAAATGGAAGCGAACAAAAGAAGAAAGTAATGAGGCTGGGAAGAGATATAGAAAGAAAAAAATTCAAAAAAGAAGAGGACTATAAAAGAGAGGGGAGAAGTTTTGGGGAAGTGCTTTGGCATCGAGAGGAAGATTGGGAGCATCTGCAGCGATTCTTAAAGCTTAGTGCAAGCAAATATCAGTTGGATCGGAACCCATGGTTTGCTGTAGAAATCTACGTACGGAATTAAGCTTACAAGAGAGATTAAGAGAACATCTCAATCAATAAGCTTCTGTCACATTTTAGCTGATTTTAAATATAACGAGAGGTAAATCTATAGTATAAGATCTTCAAATGCTTGCATGTGTGGTAGAACTCGTTGTAGGAGGCAATACAATTTCTATTTGTTGCCGATGTATGTGTCTAATTAGAATCCAGATGCGATGCCTCAGTTCTTTCAAGTTAGAGTATTAATTGCTCCCCGTTTGAGAGGCTTCTGCTTTCCATGATCAAAAACAGGTAAGACGGATAGCATCTTGCTATCAGGAAATTTTTGTTTCTTTGCATGGATCTTGGTGTGTATGATAAACAAAAACAGTAGTAAACAATTAGGGGATACAACGCATCAATAATTGCTTTCTGTGCATCTAAGATCTTTACTTAAATTTACATGAACTTTGTCAAAATGCTAAAATGTAGATCGTTAAGTATTGTTTATATCTATGTCTGCATTTCTAAATTCTGCTGCTAAGTCACACCTAATCGGATCAGAGGAGAATTGCCATAAAATGTCTAGGATTCATTCCTTTAATAAGAGAATTTCAACTTGATGTAGAGAAGTTTCGTTATCCAGCGCTCGGTATTAGCGTTAAATTCGATGAATTGAGTTCCATGGTGGCTCTGCTTAAGATCACCCAGTTTGGGTCAAATGATCGATTATGTTATGTGCTGGTTACCGCTGCACTACATTAGGGGACCTAGGTGTTTAACTCGAAGACTTGGCTAAGGTCGGTGACAAGGAAAATTAAGCGCACTTAAGGCGACAATGTCAGAGTTTAGGACCTCGACGAAGGAGAACACTTATGAGGTGATATGAGACCGCATCAGGACGTTATCATAATCAAATTGCTCCTAATCATCCCTATCGATCTCTATTATTCACTACTAAGTAATGCAAGTTGCCAAGAGTCTGAGGTTGGGATATGGACCATGCCATCCAGATGCGATCATCGATACCACTATACAAAATCCACTTGCATCAACAGATTAGGGGTTCTGTTTTAAAGGAGACATGCCTATGGATTAATCAAAAATTGCTGCAGGTGTAAATTCCCGGGCCCGTACGCGTTCAGCTATTGCAAATCACGTAGGCAGTGGAGAGCTTAGCTTTAAATCAAAGTGAGCACTAAAATACTAACTAGGCAGATTGGCACTAGCGGTTGGTGCTGACACTGCGTACCTCAGAGACTTTATGATTTATTTGTCGATATGCGTCAGGGTAGCCAGAAATTACAAGACTAAAATGGGGCTTTAGAAACCCCAACCATTGAAGTAGCGCCTTAGTGGTAGATCTGACGTGCGAGGGCCTCCATGTTCGGCATTTGAAAAAAAAAATATATGTATATTCCTACATCATGCGATTTTGCCCTCGCTTTTCCCATGATGTGGATCATCCTCAGAAGCCTCAGATTCTAGATTTGCCCCTCACTTTTCCCATAATGCGGATTTGATCATCGAAGCCTCAAATTCAGATTCTTCGCCTCACTTTTCCCATAATGCAGTGCCCCTCAAAGCCTCAAATTCAGATTGCCCCTCACTTTTCCGTAATGACATATTTGTCCCCAAATCTCCCAAATTCCATAATTGCCGGATTTCCCATTATTCACCCAAATGCCCCTCCATCCCACAAAATTACCAAGCTGCCCTCAAATTTTCCAAAATTCAGCAACAACCCCAAAAATTTTCCATAATAAAAAGATAATAGCCCAAAAAATTTTCCACAAATAAAAATAATAACTCGAAAATTCCCATAATTCAAAAACTAATCCAAGAAATTCCCTTTATGACAATTAAAACCCGAACTATTCCACGATTCAGATTATACTCCTATTACTTCCCAGAAATCGCAAATAAAATTTCCTTCCTTTTTCAGAATCTAAACTCTTGGTCTAAGAGTCAAAATGAATTCTCTCTTTTAACCCTGCTTTCAAAAAACGTAATTCCTTTTAAATATTTTTAGGATTCTTGGTCTCATGCAATGGGCTTTAAACTAGAGCGGCGGTTCACTCTGCTATTCAGCGTTTACACGATTATATAGGCACCGTCTTCTTTTGCGTGCGCCTAGGATCTATGTGCATGAGTGGACTAAGAGGTCACTTCAAAAATAAAACTCTTTTTCAAATATTTTGAAGATCCTTGGTCTCATGCCATTAGAGCTACAACGCAGAGTCGACGGTTTCATGGCACATTCCAACGTTCGCTGATCTGTATAGAGCCCCTCAAATGTAGTAGTACTCAGGTCTTGTGCATGAGTGGGCAAAGGGTCGCACTAAGAATAAAGCTCTTTTAAAATATTTTTGGGATCCTGGTCTCATGCAACGGAGCTCTAAATGAGGAAGCGGCGGTTGCACACATGTTCCAACGTTTAACGATCTATATAGCCCACATGTTCAGTAGTAGTCGCCTCGAGTCTTGTGCATGAGTAGACAAAGGTCCTTACAAAAAATGAAAAAATATTCTCAAAATGTACATCTTTCCTCTAAACACCTGCAGAAGGTGAAAGCCTGTCATGAACCAGAACTACGTAAGCCTTGGGTTTCCCATTGCAGGGAATCGTAGGAGTAGGATTAACTCGCGTCAAAAGCTAACCCCGTTAAGTTATTTATTTTCACATTAATTAAGGGATCAAACTATTTTCAAATAATCACACACTAGGATTTAAGTACGTTGTTCTGACAGACGAGTGGAGTGCCTAACACCTTCTGACTCGTCGTGTGGTTATCACGAAAATCCCAGCTCGAAATCGCGTCCTATTCATAATGCCCGCAACTAGTGGCTACTTCTACCATGTTGTGGCAAGCATTATGGACTAGAACTGACTCTAGTGACTTCTACACCCGGGATTATTAACCACCTTTGAGAGGTTCATACATTAAAGGCCTTGACCACTTAGGACGAGGTAACCCACCTAAAAAGCAAGGAGGCACACACCGCTACATGATACATACTCATATGCTAGCCACGAGCTCAGTAAACTAAATCACTCAAGATGATAGAAAAGAGGGAAGCGAACACGGAAAGTGGAAATCTGAGAAAGCAAAAAGAAAGAAAAATCAAGCAAAAAAAAAAATTGTTAAAAACAAAAAATCAAATAAAAATAGAAAATTAAGAGAAAATAAAATTCCTAGAGAAAAATTGAAAATAATTTTTGAAAAATACTGAAAATATAAGAGATTCAAAAAAAAAGAAATAATGGAGTTCAAAAGAAAAACAAAAAAATGCTTTGTTAGAAAAATTTTAGCAAAAGCTAAAAGAAATTTTCAACATGAACCAAAGGTTTTCTAGAAAAATAAAAAAACTAAATTCATAAAAACATAAAATTGCTAAAAATCAAGGGCAAATAAATGAAGCAATACTCAATTGTTTTCCAAACTCTTAAATCTATAAAATTATTTGTGCATAAGTATGCATGCATTCATTCATCCATTCATAAATTTATCAAGGAAAGAAAGGATGTTTTGAAAAAGCACCCCATTTATACTCATTTGCATCAACGTCTTTGTCATTCATGATTTTTGCATTCAAATTATTTATCAAAAATTAATTTCAAACTTTAATGAAAAATTGAGAAAGACGTCTTCCTCAGACATCCTTATAGAAATAGATCGAAATCGAAATAATGGATGAGCTGGAAAGGAAAAATGAGGAGTTGAGAAAGGAGGTCAGACTTTGGAAGGAGACGAGATGGCCAAGTGATGAGGCCATCCAATTATCTAAACAAAAGGAGGCGAGGAGTCACTTGGAGAGGAACCAATTGACCCGCCATATCATCTGGGTTCACTCCAAAATCCTTCACCATTAACCATGCCTCCACACGATGAAGGGGTCGTTGTGGGTTTCCTCATGGGCGTGCCACACACTAACTCAAACACAAACCCAAACACAAGCCCAAACACAAACCCCAGACACATAACCTATCTCCGAGACACCACTCCTGAGCTTATCGAGCGGCCCTGCGGAGAGCAGATCTGTGTTCACCCGAGGAGCATCGTCCATTACATGTACCACTTCCTATCTCATGACATGCAGGAGGAATATCCAAAGCCATCCTTCTAAGGAGGATATAGAAAAGTGGAAGGGCCTAGAGGAAAGGATCGAAGGCTATTGAGGGAGTGCTTATGAAGCACAGACGCGGTAGATCTATGCCTAGTTCTCGACGTGGTCATCCTCCCAAATTAGGGTTCCTGCAGATTCGAGACATATCAAGAGAACCTGTTGTCCAAAAGCACCTGACTATGTCTTTGTGGGAAGATGTCTGCATACGTACTGAGAAGGCGCTCATCCATTTCTTTCAGAGCAGCAACGAGGGCAGGCAGGCGGTACACTCGCTGGAGCGGACACGCGTCGTTCGTGAGAGACTTCTTTGAAGCCTTCACAGCGATATCGATTGCAATCTGAGAGATGCTCCTGATCGAGACTCGGCTCAAGAATAAGGCCATGAAGGGACAAGAGTCCTTTAAACGGTACACCAAACCTTGGCGAGAGTTGGCTGCTGAAATCTGACCTCCTTTTATGCGACGAAAGTGAGTCGACATGTTTCTTGACACACATCAGATCCTTTCTATGACAAGATGGTCGGCGATATAACTTCTAGCTCTCGATGTCGTCATCATTGGAGAAAGGATCAAAGGTGGCATGCGCCCGAAAGATCGTGCAAAAGCCCAGGCGTGTCAACGCTTCCAATGGATGCTAGGAAAAAGAAGGCGAGTGAGACCCTCTGGCGTGAAGCCACGGTCGAC
This sequence comes from Canavalia ensiformis, assembly GCA_026541065.1. NCBI lineage: Eukaryota > Viridiplantae > Streptophyta > Magnoliopsida > Fabales > Fabaceae > Canavalia > Canavalia ensiformis. The sequence goes on from JAMKYM010000094.1 coordinate 5,368, forward strand.
GAGCCAATACAACTCCTCGAGTGGCACCTTATGGTCTAGTTGACCCAGAGCCACACACCTGCGCCCATATACCATATCCTTACATTGCGGCCCTACGTACCAAACACCATACCCTCCGACCTAACTATCCAACACAGTCCGGCACACCTACATCATATACACTCAAACACATGCAGCGAGCCAAAATACCGATCAAAGCCAAAAAAAGGAGAAAAGAGCACATCGGTTCGACCTATTCCAATCTCCTACCGCCATTTCCTACCTACGGTTGATTCAAAACTCTCTGTCATGCTCCTTATCCTCTAAAGCCTCAAGAACCACCATATCCTAAATGGTATGATCACGACGCGAGATAGCTGATTACCATGGCGGATTCGATGCATTCCATGGAGGATTGTCTAGCAATGAAAGCGAAGGTACAAAGCCTAATCGATGAGAAATACGGTTGGATTTTGGAAACTTACTCTAACACAAAAAATCCATTGTAGGAGATCATGGAACCGATCGGCTAGTTAAGGATATTCATCAAATTTGTCATACTTTTCAAAGTCAATCTTTGTAAATAAATATCAATGAATAAATACAAAAGTTACATTTTCATGTTTCTTAAGCATGTGCGTGCCTCATTGTTGGCTTTACTTTTAAAATTTTACCATTCCTTTTCACCATTCAACTTTGCTTCTTCTAAACAAATAAATACACGATGGTGACAATGTCGGTCTTGTAATAAATAATCTTGAGCGTGTGATTAATCAATGATAGTAAGTAGAATAAAATGGAGATTCAACGAGGGATTCCCAAAATCTGGTGGATCAGAAATTTAAATTGAGGAAAAGATTAGGGATGCCAAATAGATCGGCTGAATCGAAAATTAAAATAATCAAGCAAGATCAATATCGGCAGTGCAGAGATTCGAGAAAAAGAAAAGAAACCCATTGGATTAAAATCAAGAATAGTCTAGGCAAAATCGGTGGGTCAAAATCCAAGAAATTCAAAAAAGGAAAAACAGTTGGATTAAAAGCGAAAATAATCCAGGAAAAAATAGGGTTAAAATCAAGAAAATAATCAATAAAGTCATGATGAAAAAGATCTTGCAGGATTCCAAAAAATAATTCAGGCAAATTAGGATCAAAGCAAGAGCACGCTAGTCAGAAAACCCTCAAAAGGCTGACCTATAGGCAAAGTTAGAGGTAGCGATCAAGCAAAGCACGCTAGGTCGACAATCTCCAAAAGACCCTAGGCAAGCGTTAGGGACACCGCGATCAAAGCTCGCTAGGTTGAAAACAGAGTAGGGCGACCTAGGCAAAAGTTAGGGCAAATGAAAGACCACATGGGTTGAAAACTCACAAAGGACGACCAGGGAAAAGTTAAGGTCAATCCGGGAATCCTAAGACACCCATGACATTACTGCACCTCATATCTCCTGAAACTGAGACAAAATTGTTGCCATTTCTCAAGTTTGGTTAATTTGACAATCAAGATTATGAAAAATAGCATTGGCATTTTCATCAAATGTGCCATTTGGGCAATCGGAGCCCAATCTTTTGTCATCCTTTCCTTTAAAATACATTATCCTAAAGACTGCACGTAAAATTCTCCATTTTCTTCCATCAACTGCTTAAAATCCCTTGCAGCCACCTCAAGGTCGCCTTCATGAAAAATAAATGTGAAAAATGTAAAACAAAAGATTAATTTTGAAAATTCATGACAAATCGGATGAATCTCGACCATTTGAACAGAGACATGACTATTTCCGAAATGATGTCCCCTTTCAGACATAGCCTGTACCAACAAAAAAGGAGTGTGTCTTGTTCAATATCTTATTGTTGACGGGTCTCAAAGTCACGACAAAGAAAATTTGAGATTGACTAAAATAACAATCTAGCTCATCTAATTCTTGATTCCTTTCACACCAACTATGGGGTTGTCGAGGAAGGATGTGTCAGAAAAATCAAAAAATCAAGAGAAACAAAAAGTCTTTACACCTTTTCATGGTTTGCATTCATCCCGAGCATCTGTTTCATCAAATAATTATTTCAAGCATTAAATAAGAACACCATCATTTTTACATTTACAGAGCATCACAAATACCATATTCTTTTCATTCATTCAAACACTTCGTAATAAGTATTTTGTCATTCAAGCATCTCATAATTCATTTTTAAAATTAATTAACACCAGAAGTGAAACTGCCCGAATCAATCCTAATTAAAGCTGAGTCAAGCTCAAAGCTGGGGCAAATGCTTGCCCATAAAAATATCAATTCGAGTCATCCTCCGAATTCGAGTCAAGCTGGCTGGGGCAAATGCTCTTCCACACAAAATCAATTTGAGGTCATCCTCACTTTTTCGAGTCAAGAGACCAAACTAGGGTAGCGTGCCGCCCACAAAAATTTAATTTGAGTCATCCTCAAATTAGTCAACTCAAGCCGGGGCAAATGCTTGCCCACACAAAATCAATTTGAGGGTCATCCTCCATTTTGATCAAGCCAAAAGAGCAACTACGCTCCTAAAATTCAATTTGAGGTCACCCTCAAATTTTGAGTCAACTCAGCCAAGGGGCAAAGACTTGCCCAGCACAAAATTCAATTTGAAGTCATCCTCAAGTTCTGAATCAAGTTTAGAATAGGGCAAACATTTGCCCAGAAAGGATCATTCAGAGCAAAGTTAAGGCAAATGGTTTGCCGAAATCCCTCAAGTTAAGGCATCCCTCGGTTGCCAAAACCTTCCAAGCAGGGGCAAAATGTTAGCCTAAAGTTCCTTGAGAACTTTAAAGTTTCCTAAGCTAGGGCAAGAAAATACTTATCAAGTACTTAAAAAACCTTCAAGTTCAAGGAAGAATAGGCTAATTTTAATTCAAGGAAAACATATTTTCGAGGGCAAGCTGTGAAGAAGCCACGTAATCCCTCTTCAAGTGCCATTCCAAGGCACATCAGGATTGTTTTTCCACACTGTCTTCCGAGTCATTCCTACTTTCATCAACGGGCTTCCATCTTTGACAGTATCTATCTTGTCTCCACAGCTGTCAACGACAGGACCTCACGCATGATTCGCTGCTGTCTTAGCAGGCTCATTTCTCTCCTATCAAACAGGGGCTTTCTAGGTCGATACGCCTGTGATTCTTTCATTTCCCTTTGTCTGTCTTAACAGGTCTTCACCGTGATGTTGTGCCTATCTAGCATCGTCTTGCTTCCATCTGTCCCAGCAATAGGACCTTTTTTTTTTTGCCTATTTTGTAGACATTTCACTTAATCCTTTTTCCTACGCGGGCTTGCATCTCCCACCGTCAACAACGGGACTTCAAGCATGTTTAATTTTAGTCCACATCCAAGCGAGGTTTGCATTTATCATGGCATGTGAGGATTTCATTTCATCTTCCGAGCGCAGTGGGACCTCATTTGCATTCTCTGTCATATCACGCGGACACTCAAGCATGTTTAAATTTTGTTCACTGTTAGCAGGTTTGCATTTATCTAACGCTTGACTGATTTCATTTGCATCTTCCTGGCAACGCGGATCTCATTTGCATTCTCTGTCAACAACGGGACTTCATGTTTAAATTCAGCTCACTTGTCAAGCAGGTTTGCATTTATCCTGCAGCAACAGATTTCATTTGCTTCTTAGGCAACGACGGGATCTCATTTGCATTCTCCTATCAACAATCGAGGACTTCATGTTTAAATTTCTGCATACATCTGTCAAGCGAGATTTCAATTTCGCATTTATCTTCGTCAGGCAGGATTTCATGTTTAAATTTTTGCATACATCCACAGCCAAGCAGATTTCATTTTCATTTATCCTGAAGCTTGATAGGATTTCATTTGCATCTTCCGAGCAGCAACGGGATCTCATTTTCATTCTCTTGTCAACAACAAGACTTCATGTTTAAATTTCGCACGCATCCGTCTGACGAGATTTCACTTGCATTTATCTTGTCAAGCGGGATTTCATGTTTAAATTCGCATACATCGTGTCAAGCAGGATTTCATTTTCATTTATCTGTCAGACGGGATTTCATGTTCAAATTTCTGCACACATCTTGTCGAGCGAGATTTCATTTACATCTATCTGTCAGCGGAGTTGCATGTTTAAATTCAAGCACTCAGGCCTATGATGTCGGGCCTTGCATGTTCTAATTCCCGTGATTCCTACTTATGATGTCGCCTCAGATTTAATTTCTAGCACCGCCTATGTTGTCGCCTTGCATTTACTTTTTCGTGATTCGCCTATGTTGACAAGCTCTCAAGTTTACCTTTTCTCAGTTTCGGCTCCACATGTCGCCTCACCAAGTTCGTTTCCACAGGGCCTAAGATGTCGTGCCTCCACTTAGATGTGATACCTCGCCCCATATTGCCAGGCTACCTGTGCTATATATTACATTTTAGTTCTTGCATGCTTTCCTATCTTAAACAGTTGCTTTCAATCTAATTAAGCCTGGCTTCGACCCGCCATCTTCTAACTTTGTCTCTGCTTAACAGTCATCTTCATTTCATTTTGCTTGTCCTAACGAGAAATCTTGTTGCACCTTACGCCCGGCCCCAACGGGCCTTTATTCCTGGTTCACCTAGCTCTAATCAAAGTACGCTTATCAAGCCTTGCAAATTTAAACCTTATCGCACGGCTTCGGTAATGGGATTCATCACCATTCTCCGACATCCATATGGTTCACTTTAAGCTTCAAAGCTTCTCGCCTTCTTCTTCCAAGCTCGTCACGGATATAAGGTGTTCAATGTTTTTTTACTCAAGCTTCAACCACAATAATCCAGAATCATTTCTCACATTATCTAAGGAAAATGAGTAATAAGAAACTTCCAAACACCCGACAATATGTCTCGAGGCCCCTCTTTCCAAAATTAATTAATTAAATAATTTAAATAATAAAATAAATGATGTAAAAAAAAAGAAAAATTAGAAAAAAAGAAAAAGAAGAAATTTAGAAAAAATCCAAAAATCAAAAAATCAAAATTTAAAATATGAAAAATTAAAGAATTCAAAATCAGGAAAAATAATAAAAAATTCAAAAAAGTCTGAAAAAGAAAAGGAAAAATTAAAAAATCAAAAATCTGAAAAGTTAAAAAATTAAAATCGGAAAAATTAAAGAAAAAGAAAAAATATGAAAAAATCAAAAATAAAAACTCGAAAAATTCAAAATTCAAAAATCAAGAGAAAAAAGGAAAACTCGAAAAATTAAAAAGAAAAAAGAAAAATTAAATAATTAAAAATTGAAAAATTAAAAATCAAAAAATAAAAAAAAAAAAGTACAAATCAAAAAACGAACAAAAAAAAAAAGAAATAAGGACGGGAAAGATATAGAAAAAAAAATTCAAAAAAGGGACTATAAAAGAGAGGGGAGAAGTTTTTGGGGGAGTCTTTAAGGCCGAGAGTGAGAAGATTCGGAGCATCTCACTGATCGAATCCCCGGTTTCTGGAAATCAACGACTGCTAAATTCACTTGCAAGAGAGACTAAGAACATCTCAATCAAGTAAGCTTCTCATCAATTTTTAACTTGATTTTAAATGTAATTAGAGGTAAATTTATAGTATAAGATCTTTCGAATGCTTGTATGTGTGGTAGAATCGTGTAGAGGCAATACCACTTTGTTTATTGTCGATGAATGCTGCCTAATTAGAATCTAGAATGCATTAGTTCTTCAAGTCCGATATTAATTGTTCCCATACGAGGCTTCTCTTCTTTCCATGATCAGAACTAGTAAGACTGGGATAGCATCTTGCCACCGAAAATTTTTGTTTCTTTGCATGGATCTTGCGTGTATGATAAACAAAGCCGAGTCATAAACAACCAGGGGATACAACGAATCAATTTCGCTTTCTATGCATCTAAGATCTTACGAAATTTACATGAAGACTTTGTCAAAATCGCAAAATGTAGATGCGTTCAGATCGTTTATATCTATGTCCGTATTTTCTTCGAATTCTTTAAGTCGACCCAATCGATCGAGTAGGAGAATTGCCATAAAATGTCTAGGATTCATTCCTTTTAATAAGAGAATTTCAACTTGACAGAGAAGTTTCGTTATCCACGCTCGGTATTAGCGTTAATTTCAAGAATTAGTTCCACAGTGGCTCGCTAAGATCACCCCCAGCTTGGTCCAAATGATCGATTATGTTCTCGTGCTTCCCCGTTGCACCTGCTACGTTAGGGGGCCTTAGTGTTGCTCAAGAAGACTTGGCTAAGGTCGGTGAGCAAGGAAGAAATTAACCTCACTTAAGGCAACAATGTGGAGGTTCACGAACCTACGAAGAAAGGGGAAGACTTGTAGGTGATATAGATCAAGATCTAGGATGTACTAACATAGTCAAATTTGCTAATCATCCCCATCAATCTCTGCTATTTCACCAAGTAATCAGAGTGCCAAGGTACAGGGGTTGGGATATGAACCATGCATCCATGCCAATCGCAATACCATAACAAAATCCACTTACGCCAACAGATTCGGGGTTACTGTGTTAAAGGAGACATGCTATGGATCAATCAAAAATTGCTTGTGAGGTGTAAATTCTGCAGGCCACATCAGGTGGTATGCAAGTCACGTAGTTGTGAGGAGCTTTGCTTTAAATCAAAAGAGCGGAACAGCTAAAATACTAACTAGGCAATCGCTCATGGCTGGCGCTACGCTGCACCTCCAGAACCCTCGTTCGAGCCTCGCCACACGCTCTTTTTATAATTTATTTGTCAATATGTGGCCAAGTACAAGACTAAAATGGGGCTTTAGAAACCCTAACCAATGAACTGACCTAGTGGTAGATACAGCGTCTGAAGGGCCTCCAGATCTAGCATTCAAACCCCACTGCAAACTCTTTTCCCTTTTTTCTCGCTAAAAAAATATATATGTATATTCCCATAATCACCATTTTGCCCCTCACTTTTCCCATAATGACAGATCTATCCCTCAAAGCCTCAAATTCTAGATCTTCCCTCACTTTTCCCATAATGATGATTTGTCCTCAAAGCCTCAAATTCCAGAATTGCCCTCACTTTTCCCATAATGACAGATTTGTCCCCCCAAAGCCTCAAATTCCAGATTTGCCCTGGACTTTCCCATAATGACAGATTTGTCCTCCAATCTCCCAAATTCCAGAATTGCCCTGGACTTTCCCATAATTACCAAAATGTCCCTCTTCCCACAAAATTACCAAGCCTCAAATTTTTCAAATTCAACAATAACCCCAAAATTTTCCATAATAAAAGATAATAACCAAAAAATTTCCATAAATAAAAATAATAACCCAAAATTCGCATAATTCAAAAATAATCCAAAATTTCCCTTTATGACAATTAAAACCCCAACTTTTCCACGATTCGATTGACTCCCATACTTCCCCGAAATGCAAATAAAATTTCTTCCTTTTCAAGAATCAAACTTGGTCTAAGAGTCAAAATGAATTCTCTTTAACCCTTTCAAAAATATAATTCCTTTTAAATATTTTAGATTCTTGGTCTCACGCAGAATGGGCTTTAAACGAGGAACCGTGGTTCACCCGTTGTTCAACGTTTTAACGCTTCAGATAGGCCCCGTGCCGCCATAACCGCCCGGGTCTTCAGGCATGAGTGGACTAAAGGTCCTTCCAAAATAAAACTATTTTTCAAATATTTTGGGATCCTTGGTCTCACGCAATGGGCTCTAAACGGTGAACCGGCAAGCTCACCTCTGTTCAACGTTTAACAGCTCAGAGAGGCCCCGTGCTGCCGAGCGCCTCGGGTCTTCAGGCATGAGTGGGCTAAGGGTCCTTTCAAGAATAAAGATCTTTGAAAATATTTTTGGGATCCCTGGTCTCACGTAACGGGCTCTAAATGAGGAACCGGCGGTTCACCCGCCGTTCAACGTTTAACAAGCTCGTATAGGCCCCGTGCCGTCGTAGCCGCCTTCGGTCTTGTGCATGAGTGGAGTAATGGTCCTTACAAAAAATTAAAATCTTCTCAAAATGTCATCTTTCCTTAAACACCTCTGAAGGTCAAGCCTTCATGAACCGTAACTATGTAAGCCTTGAGTTTCCCATCGCAATCGGAATACGTAGGAGCAGGATCAAGTCCCGTCAGCAACTCCCATTAAGTTATTTATTTTTCACATTAATTAAGGGATCAAAAAATATTTTCAAATAATCACACACTAAGTTTATGGGTCGTTTCTTCGAACGGACGAGTGGGGTAAGTGCCTAACACCTTCCCCATTCGAATCGATTCCCGAGCCTAAATCTCTTCCTCGAGTCGTGTTTTTCCAAATCTTTTCCTTTAAATAAAAATTTGTCAGCATGCTCCACTTTAGCAAATAAAATTTATTTTCAAATTTTTAGCGAGTTCGCTCGTCTCCTCATCGTTTGCCACACTAGAGAATGATGAGAGACTCCTGAGAAGTACACCGAGAATGTGCTGCCCACTTCAAGAAGGCTCCAGGATTAGAGAAACCGAGAAAGAAGCCTGTCTCGCCCAAAAAATTTTCTTATCCCCCTTCTTAGCATTTTTTTTTTGCCTTTATTGTCTTTTTCCTCACTTTTTCTTTTTCGTTAATTTTCTGTGCTTTTCTTATTAGTTAGTTAGTTTTTCTACATTCGTGCTTTAGTTATCTTCTGCTTTTCTTCTTCTTTTTTTCTTTTTTATTATTATTATTATTATATTTTTTTATTTTTTTCACCTTCTTCAATTTTTTAGATTTTATTTTTATTTATCTAATTTTTCTTTTTCTTCGTCTTTCCTCTTTATTATTATCTTTGTGTTTTTAATTACTTGTATTTTCTTTTATTTTTATACATTCTTTTTTTCCGTTTTTCTTCTTCTTTTTTTTTTTATTTTTTATTTTTCTCGTTTTTATTTATTTACCTTTTATATTTTTTATTTCTTCTAATATTTTATATATTTATTTATTTTTTGGTCATTTATTTTGTTGTTTTTTTCCTTCTTCTTGTATATACTTTATAATTTCTTCTTCTATTATTTTTATTACTCTTTTTTTCTTTTTATTATTTTTTTATCTTTATCTATTGTATTTTTTTCATTTTTTTTATTTTTACTTATTGTTTCCTAGTTAGCTTTTAATTTAATCTTTTCGTTATTCTTTGGTTATTTTTCGTTTATTCCTTTTCTCGTTTTTCGCGTTTTCGCTTCTCGTTTTTTATTAATTTTTTTTTTTACCTTTTTCTGTTTTATATCTTTTTCAAAAAATTTTATCTATTTCCTTTTTCTTTTTTTTTGTTTGATTATTTATTACTTAATTTAGTATCGGTTTTTTGATTAATTTTAACAATTGGGGGCCTCGGACATAATCGAGTGTTTACAAAGCCATAAAGTTGATTCAAACTATAGGGATGCAATGTAGGAAGAAAAGGAAAAGACCAAGTTGTCTCAGTGTTAATAAGCCTTTAAGTTGTAAGATATTGTAGTTTCTAAGTTTGATATAAGATAATAGGAATAAGTTATAATTTATGTTGTTGGTATCAAAGAGAAGAAGCAAAAATTCAAGCCTAGGTAGACTCTCCAAAAATGCTAAGTAGAAACCCAAATAAGAAACTTGAAGTACTATGTTACCTTATCTTTTTCTGATCAACTTTGGTTGATCCGCAATGATTTTTGTATTCATCCTATTGATTGTTTTTATCTCATCCATTCTATTCATTCCTTAATTTTTGATTAAAATAATGATAAGCAAATGTGTACCAAAGCCTTAGTTTTCTTGTAACAAGTTCTTGAACTATTTATTAGTTCATATTAGAAAGCAAAGATGATTTTATTTAAATATTTATATAGACAAATAAGTTGTTACTTAATTAGCTATTGGTTTGGACTTTCGACTACAATCCAAAGTATTTCCATAACTATGTTGTTTTCCTTCCTCGAACCTGTCCCTGCTTAAGGACACCATTCTCATTATTATTTTCTTGACCAGTCCCCACTTTTCCAATGTCATGATATCCATATTCATGATTCCCTCTCAATAAAATTAACTATAATTTCATTAGTCATTCTATTCATAATATTATATTATAGAGTATATGTATCATTTTGTTTAGAAATTCATGGGAAAGTTAGACGATATGGAGTTAAGTAGGTAGTTATAGTCGTATTTGCGTCTTTAACTATTTTTTATTCTTGTTCAACTTGAATAGAAAATGGATGGTGATTCTTGCAATTTTATTTGCTGCAGCTAACCTTTTTAAAAATTTGTTTGCATAGGGATTGCCTTATGTTGAGTATATTCTACTATAATATATGAAAGGGAGTATATATATATATATATATATAATGAATGTTCTTATCCAAGCTTTCACTTTTATGAGCTTAAAGTTGAAGTTGCTATTTTTGTTTAAAATTTTTAAGGCAATTTTAAATTGACATGAGATAAATGTCTTCATTCTTCAATAACTATCTTCATGTATAGAGTGGTATGTTCTTTTTGCTCTTCGCAGACTAAGTCATCGATAACAAATTATGATAAAAAATATTACAATAACATTATTAAACAAAGTTAAATATTTAAATTTTGATTAGTTTTTTGTGTAATATTGCATTATAAATTTGGCTATTTCCTCAATCGAAGCTTAGTGATATATATTGTTCTTGCTTATTGTACCCATAGAATATGTTGAATCGGCTAATCAAGATCTAGATCACAAATCATCTTCATTATCCGCATTACAAAAAAAAATTAACTTTTTTCGATCGATTTTTTGTGATAGTTGTATAAACCTACATAAAATATATTAAATTAATACAAAAATATATTAAATTTGATGGTTATACCATTTAAAACCGTCATTAAAGTATCTTCTAACAAATAAAGATCTTCGTTAGAAAAAGATCCTGATGAAGATTAAAACCACCATTATTTATCATTTAAAACTTTTACTAAAAGACATTTTTTTTAGTGTAGATTTATTCTATGCATACATTAGAAAAGTCAAGAGGTTAGTTGTTTTTTAATTATCTCTAATTAAATAAACCTAAGAAAACAAACAATTTGTATTGTATTATATATTTTGAAGTTGAATTATTGAATTATACTAAATGCCTTATAGTTCTTTGCTATTATTTTGAAAGGTTGGAGCACCACCAAAACTAGCATCCTTGCTTATACAAATAACCTGAAAAAGCCACCCCATTAAAGCCGTTGTCAAATACGGGATGGTCCTAGATCAATTTATGGTATGTTTTCAAATTCCTATTTTACTTTTCTGCTTTAGTATATATATTGATATATATTCCTTTGCTTCCATCTAAGTTGTTTATGGTTGATTTTCAGAAATTATTTAGATGAATTACTACTTTTTCTATTTAATAAATAGAGATGCATATATGCAAATAGGGTCAAGAAATTGTTTGTTGTTTTCTTTTTGAATTAAGACTTTAATTGTGTTTGAACTTTGTCTAGAATGTGGTGTGTTTAATCTCGGTCATATATAAGTGAAATTTCTATCTTCAATTACTTAATGTAGAATAATTACTATGTTAATAAATTTGGTATGATTTAATTTTTATTTTTTTATTGTATATATTTTTTATATTTGTTTGCAGTGATAAAGATTTGTTCCGGTGACAATAGAGGTGGTACTCTTTGGTGGACATATTGGAGTGCTGGTATTACCAACACCATTGATCCTGCTATAGGAATTGAAGCTTTGAAGTATATTAGTTACCCTCCTCAAATATGGTTCCTTCAAGATTTTCTTTTTTCGCATTGCATTTATTTAGTATGCATGAGATTTATAATTTTTTATTTTAACTAAAACGATAAGGTTTCATTTGAAACAATGTAGTGGAAGGAACTTCATATTAACATGTTAGAAGATGGAGTATTGTGTAAGGCGAAGATTTTAGAATTTGACATTGAAGTTTAGAATAGTATAACTTGAATTGTTATTTTGTATGAAAATTCATCACTCATTTTTTGAAACCAATGAAAAATCAAAAACTATTTTTAAAAATTTTGAGGCTTGAGTCTGGGTCTATTACTTGTTAAAGGCTTTTTTCTATCAAAGATTGACCTGATTTAAAGCGTACAAGGCCTACAAGCTTTGTTTAAAAAAGCCTACATTCCAAAAAGATCAATAAATAGACTTAAAGTCTATATAAATAATTGATTAAAAAGACTTGCAAACTTAAAGCTTACAAGATAAAAATACCATTAAATAGGCTTAAAACACACACACACATATATATATATATATATATATTAATATTATGTAAATAAATATTATAAAAATATAATATATTAAAATAAATATAAATATATAATATATAAATATAAATAGGCCCCCGAATATGTTAAATAGACTCTTTTATAAACTTAGGTCACGACTTGTTTATCTAAAAGGCTTTTTAACAAGTTTGAACCTATCTATTTATTAAACAAGCTGAGTCGAAGTGAAACTTTAAATGGTGATGTGTAAACCCTTGTCGGACGGTCTTATTCACTTTCATTGCTCATTCGTGATTTGATCAGCGGATTTATGTGCTTTAGCATTTGAAACATGATTTCTTTAATCATATTAAATTAAATATATTTTAAATACTGTTAAAAGGTAATTTATTTAAAACAATTTTATTTAAAATTAAATTACGAAGAGTTTTACTTGTATACTTGTTTATAGAAGATATATTAAAAGAAAATATATAAAAAGTATGTTAATTGAGAAAATAAATATTACTTTTTTCTTTCAACTTTAAAATATTTACCTATCGATGATTAAACATATGAATACACAAAAATATTTGAATCCAATATTTAGTTTAATTTTTAATTAACTACTAATAAATATGTTTATTTTTTATTAATTTTCAAAAATTGTGATGATTTTAACGGTTAATAAATAAGTTAACTTTTTTATAATTTTGTCAATAGTTAAAGAAAAACTAGTAAAAAATTATTTTAGGCATTTGTACTTTTGACTTTTTTTAAATGCTGGTAATTATTTTTGTGATGATTTTTAACCTGGTGAGAAATTATATTTTTTATCATAAAAAATGTTATTATTCTTTTTAATGGTTTTTCAATATTTTCTTATCCATATTTTCCATGTCTTCATAAGTATCCAAATGTAGGAATTGATAAAAAAAATTAGAGTTTCAATATCCAAAGATGCAAGATCAATTATCCCATCTGATTACTTCCTATATGACCAATGAACACATGAATCCTATGTAGTATAGAATATCCTATTTATCTCGAGGATCAAACTCACGTACTATTTGTGAACACCTAATTATGTCCAAGAGTAAATTAATCAAATTTAGCAAAATAATAAAGATAAAAAAGTTAATAAAAGACAAAAAAAAGTAAAAGATAATAATAGTAACAATAAATAAAAATAAGAGATAATAATAATAGCAACGTAGAAAAAGAAAAGACAAACAAAATAAAAAAAAACAAAATAAACAAAAATGAAAAATGAGTGAAAAGAAAAAAAGAAAGAAAAATATTTTTAGTTAGGAAGTTGGAGTTAGTAGGTTAGTTAATGTTAGTTGAGAAGTAGTTAGGAAAATAAAAAAATACAAGGGAAATAGAGAAAATAATAATGAAAAAGAAGGCGGAGGCGGAAGAAAAGGAAAGAGAGAAAGGCGAGCTAGGGGAGACACATTAGTTTTCCACGCAATTTTGGGCGAGTGTTCCTACGATCTTCTCTCGTATGAGTTTTTTTGGAAACTTCATTACCTTCACCTCCCATGGGGAGAGCCACCAAAATTTAGAGGGCGCTGAATATTTACGATCGTGGCTTGGAGCTTAACGTGGCTTTTGTAAAGATTGCTTCCTCTAAGAGCAAACGGACTTCAAAAGATCCAGGTTTCATAAGAAGATTAAACAAGTATTTTAAAAGCCCAGCTCAATTTTAAACAAAGACCTTTTGTTCTTCAGCAAGTAAGTTCAAGTCACTTTCATGCATAATTTCTCGGTAATTCATTTGTGAATCTATTTATCTTTGTTGCTTGTTACGCCTTAAAAAGCGAGAACAAGTGGTTATTAAATGATAAGCAAAATTCCTTGTGAACTTGATTGAACTGATTGCTTTTACATAAAGATCTCTTTAATTTTGTTCGGTAATGATCAATTAAATTTGAAACCAAGCTACATCGGTGTTAATGGAACAAAGACATAAGGTTAAAGTTTGATAATTGTGATTTCTAAAACTTTTGGATTGGAATTAGAACACTCGATTCACGGTGAAAAATGAGGAATTTCGATTTGTAAAGGATTATACAGGATCCTTCGACTCCTAGACAGTAATATGCTTTCTTGGTTCTTTTTCAAGCATGTACCAACACAAGTGACGAAGCTTCGTTCTCCAATAGTAAAGGCTCATCTGGCTTTGAGTGAGTTTGTGTTTGACTAGTAAATAAAATTGAGATACAGTGATGGTAGCCTATCTACTAAGAAAATCAGAACAAGCATTGGCAAATGGGAGCAATGTTTTAAAACAGGAGATTAACGTTATTTTTAGTACAATGAACGATGTGATAGTAATTGTAGCGGATGAAGATATAACCATTTGCTGACAACAACCAGGAGATTGGTTTGAATGAATTGCAATTCATAAGTGAGCTACATTGGATCCCTTGCATGGTGGAGATATCTCACTTTCTGCATTCTATATCTCACTTTATCAAACTGCACAAGTTCGCGGCCGCTTCATTGATCATGATTGTAGAGTATACAGGGGAAAAGATATTTTTCTCGGTGCTTGCTATTGGACTTGAGGCTTCTTTCAACTTCCTTGGATTCCATTAAGAAAATCACTCTGGAGCTTTCCTTTGGCTTCTTTTTAGACGATCACAAAAGATCCTAGATCTCATGCAATGAGCTTCGAAGTTGAAAGTGAAACATACCCTATCTTTCAATGTTCGTAGAATCATATGAGTCATAGTGCAAGCTTTGTTTGCCTTCGACTCTGTGTATGTGAATCAAAGATCATCCTGTTTCAATCAAATCTTCAAAATTTAACTTTTCCGAATTCCTTTCAAAAGCTTTAAACGATCCCAGATCTCACACAATGAACTTCGAAGTTGAAAGTGCAGCATACCCTGTCTTTCAATGTTCGAAGAGTCATATGAGTCGCAGTACAACTCTCGCTTACCTTCGTCTCTGTGCATATATGGGTCCAGGAACACATGTAAAAACTAAATATGTTTTTAAATAATTCTAAGTCTCACGCGATGAGTTCTGGATATGAACTGGTAGCATACCCTACTGTTCGGGATTCAAGAATCATATGGGTCCCAGTGCAGCCCTCGTTTGCCTCAGATCCTGTGCATATGTGGACTAAAGATTTTCATTAAAATATTCAAAATATCTACTGTTTCAATCACCTTTAAAGGTCAAGCCTTAACCACAACTACATAGCCTTGAATTTCCCATTACACCAGGGAATAAGTAGGAGTAGGATCAAGTCCTATCAGGTTATTTTCCACAAACCTATTTATTTCTATTCTATTTAAAGGGATCAAACAGTTTTCAAAAATATCAAAATCACACTCAGTTTAAGGGTACCATTCTTCGGAACGGGTGAGTAGGGTGCCTAATACCTTCCCTATTTGTAACTGACTCTCAAACCTAGAACTCATCCTCAAGTTAGGGTTTTTTCCAAATATTTTCTCTTTAAAAATAAAATTTGGTGGCGGCTCCTGATGAATAAAAATTCTTTAAAAAAATTTAGCGAGTTTAGCATCTCGTTGTAATTACGGTTGCAACAACGTAATTGGGGATTGAATATAGTGAAACAATGTAGGATAGGATAACATAGAAGGTATAAAATTACATATTTAAAATTATGAACATATAATTAGTGAAAATGAAAAATGTATCAAACAAATATTTTAAAAAATGTGGAGACATTTGAAATTTTGATTTTAAATTTTCTATTTTTAAAATTAAATTGAGATATAGGTGTAGTTCAACAGAAGATTACTTTTATGCAACTATTTTTATTGAAGAATTGTGCATAAAATAATGAATTTGATTTTAATTATTTTGATTATTGTTGATAGTTTATTTTGCTTTCAATGTGAATACTGAATTATGTCAGGGAATAAATTTAAACCCAAAATAAATCATTCTGTTTTTAGCTAAATTAATCAAAAACAAAAATAAAATACAAAAAATAAAAAAGGAAAAGGAAAATGATAATAATAGTAATAATGAGAAACGGATAAAAGAATAATAAAAAGCAATAATAAAGTAAAAGAAAAAATTAATTAGAAAATTGGGCTGCAAATTAGTTGAGTTAGTTACAAGTTAATTAAGAGTGGTTAGATTTAGTTAGAAATAAAAAAAGGGGGAAGAAAAAGTATAAATAAAAAAGAAAACAGAAAAGAAGGAAGAAAGCGTAGAAAAGAAAAAAGAAAGAGAAAAAAATATATATATAATAAAAAGAAAGAAAGAAAAAAAAAGAATCGAATAAGTAATAATAGAATAAATAAACAAGAAAAAATTCAAAAAAAGGGAGTAAAACAAAAAATTAAAATTAAAAAATGAATGAAAAGAATTAAAAAAAGAAAGAAAAGTAAGAAGTGATCAGAAATGACAAATTTCAAAAAGGATAATGGTATAAAAGGACTTTTTCATTTTCTAAAAAAGGAAGAAGGGATCCTTGAGACTGCGCGATCTCTTTTCTCGCCCTCTTAGATTTCTCTCTCACAGATCTAGAACTCTCTCTTTGGGGTCATTTTACAAACCTCTCAATGAAGCATTCCCTGGTTTCTCGTAGTTTGCATCTTAGCTCCTTCCTCTTGGAAGAGATTGCAGGAATTGATCTTATCTGCTTCATCAAGCATGAGTATTATCCCAGTCATTTCTTTCGACTCCGATGGCAAATGCGGCTTGATCTCAACTAAGTGCAGAGAGAATCGTTTTAGGTGCATGCTAGGTAAATACGATCAGGTTTGAGCCTTAATTCTTCCTCATAACATTGATTCAGAATGCTGTGGTCAGTCATGGTATAATCTCTATAACTTGAACAAATCAATATCCTGCTCAACAAAATTTGAAGTACGTCTGTCATTGAATGATTCATTGGTTCTTTGCCAATTTCTAGATCTCAATAAGGGATTGTTGGTTTATTGAGCGATAATTTTATAATTATATACCTATAACAATTGAGGTGAAATATTCCTAGCAGAACAGAAAAGCCAGGTTGATAGTTGCAAATATCGATTCTGAGGACCTGCACATTTGCTTTGTCTTCTTTAGCCTCTCACTCCTATTTTTATCCTCATTCAAGTCGCTGACAGTATCATACTCATCCAACGTAGCGATGACTCTTCTCAAACTTTTATTGGCGAGATTGCTACACTTCATCATCACTTAAAAAGCCGTTAGTGCGGAAGTGCATGGCTACCATGAGTGCTTCATCTTGCTTTAAACATAGTGATAGGATACACATATCTCTATGGAGTGAAGCTTTTGCCCCACTTTGTTCTAACACGTACTAAGGATCATACTTCCATTATTATACTGCCTCAGAAGCATCGACCCATTGTTTAGCTATTATCCATACTTGCTTCCTACAGTTTTGATCTCCCAATGGTTCCATGAGCGGTCCTTAGTAATAAAAGAATACTGTAAGGCCTTGTAAAATTTGGTCGAACTTGATTATGCATCCATAAACGAGTTGGAGCTAGTTCCAGGAAATGGACTCAGGCCAGAACATTTCATGTGATAAGACTTTGATTTTCATGCTCCATTGAAATCGATAAACCACGATCTAGAAATATTAATGTGCGTGTTATGTGTGGCGGGCACTTGGAAGAGTAACGACGTCACATAATATCAGAACCTCGTCGACCTACGACTATGGCCATTCTTGATTTGGCTCTTCTACCTCGAAATTAAACATTTTACTTACGAGGTCAATCCGGTAGGCCATGCATGGCTACTACACGCTGCGTGGAAACGATTTTCTATTACATTAGCTCTTTCATTATGGATTAAGAGGATGGGTGATACATCCGATGCTATATGGTAGTGATGAAAACTATGTTGAGTTTGGTTTTTAGGTGGGAAGGGATAGATCGAGAAATCGACTTCAGGTGAAACTATAGGCGAGGTGATTGCAAATGTCTTGTCTAAGCATTAAACATAACT